>JAOTOL010000409.1:0-63216 GCA_034440575.1 Imbricaverruca yamaguchii | reverse complement strand
GCTTTGCAGCCTACCTTGGGACATAAACTTAAGTGCACCTTGGACATAGTGGGGATAAAATTAACATGTACATATTTCAATATGCATATCATGCACACATCAGAAAAGACAGCATCTGCAGTTGGCACTGGACATGCACATCCACGCTTTTGCTCTGAAAATTCCAAATGAATTGGCATTTACAGCAATGGAAATTATGGATATGTTTTTCACCATCATGCATAACCTGGCAGTGCCAAGTTGTGTTTAGAGTATCAGAAATTGTCAAGGGTTTTTCATTGCTTATGGTAGGCAATTTAGAACTCACAGGCCAATGATTTTCTGCATGGCTATGTTCTTCAGGAGATATTTGCAAGATTTTGTCAGGGCTGCATGCACAACCCCAAAATATTACTTCCCACCTTTCCATCTTGGGTGAACAAGCATGTTATTTCTCTGCCAATGAAACACAAACACAACACAACATTCGATACAATTCCGCCTGTGACTATTTTCCAGTGCTACCTCTCTACCACATGGTCAAGAAGTGTGCTAGGAAATGCACTATTCTACCCACAAGCAAATCAATGCTTCTCACCCAGTTAAAGACAGCCAACACAACTTCGAATATCTCGCGGGCACGCAGTCACGCCAACAGTAACGCTTAAACGCTGAATCGGCGTTGAAAAAGATAAAACTATATCTATCTTTGGACGCCAGATTGGACGTTCATTACCCGGTCTTGACATGCCCCGGTGCACACCACGCTTCGATCGGGTTAAACGTTCGTAAGACGCGTTTTGATGGGCGCCTGAAATACGTTTCGATTGCCGTTTGTTTGACGAAACGGCCTAACGATGAATAAAGCTCGGAAAGCGTCAAAAAAGACCGTAATGTTTACCGGGCTTTAGGCGCCAGGCGCAGTGTTAATGCGGACATCAGGAGGATCTCTAGTGAAGAAAGAAAAACAGGCACGTTCCTGATGTCGCCTCAAGAACTCTGAAACATGCGCCGCGACAAGCGCGCCCGGATGGTCACTAGTGTGTGCACGAAGAATATAGTTACAATTTATGAGACTATCTCCATAAAATATGATGCGAAGTGCATTTATGAAAAGTTAGCGTGCCTTTCGACGTCAATTTAATTGCCAATTACAAAGTGATATTGTGCATATGGTTACCTTCCATATTGCGTTCTCCAACTATTTCCCATCATTGACGGTCGGCTGCCGTGAATCTGCTGAACGTGAATCTGCACCAACGCCAAAGTTACAGGCATATTTTCAGACTTGAAACGATAGGCGATGTGCCTGGCATGAGTTACGCCACCATTGCAGTTGAGGCTGACAGGTTTTCTCGATATCGTTTAAGAACATTGCGCTATGGCCGTTAAATGGAAAGAATGCATTTACAGCATTGAATTTTTCCTACAACATTTTGGCGTGGCAGAGCTGACTTTGCTTAGTATTGTTGAAGGGCGGAACTTTACTTTTTGTCATGCCACCCGGCGGGCCTCCAAATCCTCTGGGTAGCAACTGTCGGCGCTCCGCGTACATTGAGCCATGCTAGAACCTCAATAATGCCGGGCAGCTTCACATCCAGAGGTACAAAATTGCAGGGTTAGTTATGTATACAAGTAGTCGAGTCTGTCATCAGAAGGCAGCTAATTTAATGCAGGTTTTATTTGAGACCACTGGAAATTAATTCGTTCATATAGAAAGCTTGAATATTCAACTTGACGTTACAGAATGTGAAAAATTCGAGACATAAATTATGGAATTGAGTGCAAAAATGGCAGGGTTACATATGCATAAAGTAGTTGAGTAAGGCATCAAATGGCAGCTGAGTTTATGCCGGTTTGTTTGAGACCATTGGCTATTAATTCAGTAATGCAGAACATCTGATATACGATTTAAAGTAGCACGATGTAATAATTTGTCACACAAATTCTGGAATTGAGTGCAAAGTAACAGGGTTAACACTCGCACGTCCGGAGGTCCGCGCCACCTCGATAACTGGTGGGGCAGATGCCTCTCTTAAGATCTCTAGAACTGCGCTAGCTAGCTACAAACGGAAAAGGGCGTTGGGTAGCTGGTGCGGCTCTATCGAAAGGTGCTTGGTCATTTTTTTTTCGCTCAGGTCAACATTCAGGTCACTGGGTCATCATGTGTCAAATTCAGCCAGATCAGGTAGGACTCAGATATTGACACATCTCAGACCTGTAACAGACAGAAACAAACGGCGAACGCTATTCGGCAGTACTTGAAATGCGCTACCGACAATACGGGTGTAATTTAAGGTCAGGTCAACCAAAACTCAGGTCAAGGTCATAAAGTCGCCTAGGAGAGGTCATACAATGTATCTATCGACACGTCTTGGCGATACAAGCACAACAGACGGTAGTTTCAGCCTTCTAGCTCAATGCAGTGCGATATAATGCGCAGAAACGTGTAGTGATCTCAGGTGACCCTCAGAGACCTTGGTGAGGTCACTGAGCAAAAATTTTCAGCGGTACCATTGAGCACAGCTTCCATCTAATGCCACAACCGTTGTGAGATCACTCCGCGCGAAAATATGTAACCAGGAAACATTTTGTATATTTTACCATAGTCCTATAATGGAAGCCAGTGGCCGCGACCTGACCTAAGGTCAATGCTACGAAGAAAACGATATACATATTATGGTCCCTGATGAGATCATGACGTGTTACAAGTTTGAAATCAATCGCCCAATTATTGTGGAAGTTATGCCACCTAGAACCCCGAGTGTAAAGGGTCACCTCGCCCAACCTGGTGACCTGACTTGATGACCCAGGGTTAAAAATGTACGAGGATATGCAGAAAACACCAATGAACAGCTATGCGAGGTTTGGCCCTGCTAACCCTATTAGTATGGCGGCAATGAGGAAAAACCGGAGGGGAACAGATATTCAAGCCCCACCCCCCGGACGTGCGCAGGTTAAACCTTCATGACAGTTATTTAAGCTGAGTATCTCGTTTATATGTATCATGCTTATACCCACTATTGTTGCTGCAGTATCGAAATTGGAGGTTGTATATACATATACATATATATAGAATATATATATATATATATATATATATATATATATATATATATATATATATATAACCTCAATTACGATATATATACACATAATATAGATATATTACGTGTATATACATATATTTATATTTATATATATATATATATACATATATATATATATATATATATATATATATATATATATATATATATATATATATATATATATTCCAGGGTCCTGTATGTGGGAAGCAATATCCTTGATCATCCCACTGGGATATAGCAATATTCTTCTCAAGGCACGCAACATATCACAACGAGCAAGCAGATGATAGCTGGCGGACGAGAGCGCTTTCAGACTACATTTTCAGCGTATTAGCATCTTTCAGTAAGCTTTGATATGTTGCCCTGAAATTCGGAAACGTCAGTGGAAAACCACACTTAATCCCAATTGTTCTGACAGCACTTCTTTTTGACGGTTATTAAAAAGTAACTAAATACGAGATTTGTTTCATTTACAAATTTTAGAAATGGAAGGCCTCGATTTATTGAAAATACAATCTGATTATTTGGGCTTATGGGCGCGCCAACTACATGGTCCTTTAGCGCCTAGTACTTCGGGCTTCACCTTTCTTTGGACAAAGAGTCTATGCATGGATATTTTACGCATACGACTTGTGACCAGATGGCTAATGAATAATACAGTGTCCCAGAATTGGTTTTACTTTAGGCTGCGGAGTGTAAATGTATCCCAATCTTTTTAATTCAATCAAATTAAGTTTACTTTATCCCAAGATCCCAAGAACTAAGTACATTTCCCAAGGAACTTGGGAAACTACCTGAGGTCTGCCAGACCTTGGGGAAATTTCCACGAGGCGTTACCAGATAGTGCAGGAGCCAGGGGGTGGCTTGGATAGCATCCAATTTCCCTGCAAAATTTGTAAATATTGGTAAAATTGCCAACAAAAATCACAACAATCGTGGCTTGTCCCTAGTGTAAAATGATTGACAATGCAGCCTGGAAATTCACAGTTAATGGAATTGTGCTATTTCATTCTTGTCTTAGGTTTTTACCATTTTGCGACATGATGTGGGCAGTCATTATACACATGACAGCTAAATAATGTAAAATGCATGTGACTGAAGTGAAATATATGTATTACAACAGCATTCTGTTTTTTTAATCCTTAACTGGCGATCCTTTATTTTCTTCCCATCTTCCACTATTCCCAAGCAACTTCTTTCTTCATCCACACAGTTAATGGTGAAGTAATTTTAGGACACTGCTTTTCCCTGAGACGAATAATTAACTGCTGCATTATCCAGTTTTATAAAGCGGTTCTTCCACCAATCAATACCTTTCAGTCACATGTAGCCATTTTCTGATAGACAGTCCTTTAACACGTGCTACAATCAAAAATACGCTGAGCACTGATTAAGTGTTGCAACCCATGGTGACGGCGAAACTTCACAAGGTCGAGTCGCAGTTGGGCGAGTTCATTCAAGGCGGCGGCGTCTGGAGCGCTGAGAACGAGCAGCCCCTGTACTTGGGGTGCTTACCCCTGTACAGCAACGAGTACTTGGGGTGCCGTACACGCCACGAGCACGGCGACGTTCCTGCTCACCACACACCGCACGGATGCTTGCGTTGAGCGGGCTTCCCCCATGAGGGACGCACCATGGATGACCTTCGCGACATGCTCTCCGATAAGTACGTTGAGGTCTGGATGAGGGTGCAGTTCAACTGCTGCATACGCATCCATGGAGCACGACGAGTTCGACCACATCAAGAAGGAGCAGGACAAGAAGGCGAGCGCCGTCGAGATCAACAACAGCGAGAAAAACGATCCGCCGGGTGCGTCGGCAGTGCCGTCCATTCAGCCGCACCTCGTACCGATCAATGAAGAGGACGTGGATGACCCTCGCTAGGTGAAACGCAAGGGCCAAACCATTCTTAGGATTTTTTGGGGGCAATTTGCGGTGCTTTATTACGGTCCAGCTAAACGTGAAACTGTGTTCAAGAATTCAACGTTAATTACGATTAAATTCTTGAATTTACGTTAAGGTCAGCATACTGGTTACATATTCCGAGGGGTTGCTCTCCTGTTCCAAGTCTGATAAATGTATGTTAGAATGCATGAATATACCACTAAGAAGTTAGAACCACCATCTGAGGTGTCAGATGCAACTGTGAAGTGTTTACGTGTGATTAAAAACACAGAAAAATCACTCATGCAATCAATTTAGCACATGTAGGAATCTGTAATCATGGCCGAATGGTTAACGGATTGGATGCATTCCAAATCCACGGTTCAAATCCTTTCATGTGCATTTTCAACAGCCGCCTCCTCCCCACGGCTCGCTCCCCGCATGGAGCTAGCTGCTCCATGCGGATAGCCGATCGGTCAACAGCTGGCCAGATAGCCGGAAACCAACCTTGACCATAGCTTTTGTGTTGGGGTTTAGGGGCGCATCAACTGCTGAGGTCATGCAGCGACCATAGCTTAGGAGTGTAAATGCAACATATGGAACATTTTTGTATCTACAATTTGTGCGTCACACGAATTATGAGCATTGGCTTATGCTGTTTTTAAACTTAGAACAAGATAGAGCTATACCTATAGGACCTATCTCTGAAGAAGTATTCAACAGATTGGTTTCATATGCCCTGGTCTGACTTTGATCTAGGTAAACCATGTTTGCATTGGTTAGCACTGTTGTTTACACAATAGTAGACATTGGTCCTACATTAGGATATCATATTTGTGATGTCAGATTGAATGAAAATATTCATTTAAATTAGCTAATATAATTTATTTAGTAGCCCGGAAAGTTTCTTCTCCAAATGCATGAATCTAGAATGTACACAGATAGGTTGTACACTGGCTTGAGGAGTCACATAATTGTCCTGCATTGTGGCTACATTGCGTGGTAAAGTAATACATATGCAGACACAACACTGGTACAATCACATTCCTAGCGCACCAATGTCAGTACATTATGCACACCTGAAGATGAGGACCAGTGACGAGACTCCAACAAATATGAAGGTAGCTGTCAGGAGTACCTCATCTCCGACACCTTCCACATAACTGGCACCGATGCCATCTGACTCCAGTTGCGACATATCGGCCCTGGAAAACCATGCATCTGTCAAGTTCTCATACATTCCTTTTAATTCATCTACATTTTTTATCATTATATCAAATAAAATATAATTATATTATATAATTATATCAGAGCAAGGAGTGTCTTGGAATTAATTTCCAAGACAATGCAGAATGTGAGACCAATCAACATTACACCCAAAAATGACCACAAAAATAGCTGTTATTGACAAACAAACTCCATGTTCATGTCAGTATGGAGCAATGTAAAAATAGGATGCACTAATGTAGTTCAGTGTGGTCATATTTTGCAGAGGTACATTTGGGAAGTCAACTCTGTTGAATGTCAAAACAAATATATATTAAGCATTGTCACACAATTCCTGGGCACTGGCAGGAAGCTATTAGGGCTTGTCCATGCTGCAGATACCAATAGGGAATAATCAGTACTAGCATGACACACTCATATGAATGGTTGGAGTCCCCAGGTGGATCAACAGTTCTGGATGCCCTTGTCTTGATACCCTGCTAATATGAGCTTGTTATAAAGTCATACAATATTCAGATGCAATAAGAGCCACAAGGGTTAAGTCTGCAAAGGCAAGACACCATAACCCTGGCAAAAAGACACTCATCACCCCAACCAACACCATATCCCTAATTTCAAAGAATCCATCCACCAACATCCCACACGTCCATCAATGACTATCTGCCTTTCCTATCCAGTCCTATTTGCTCAATCCCAACACACATGGCTTGAATTCACTTCCAATAATTTTCAAACCTCATCCATGCCTGTTTAAAGGGGCCTGTGCAGTGCAAATCTACTTTTGATTATGGAAGTCAGCTTGATGTAGCATATTTTTACTTTAGAGTTGTGGCTTTCAGATAGACAGCAGGGAGTGATGCTGACTGGTACAAAGTAAACTCATCATGACAAAATGTTCTTAGTGGGGTCTTAGTGGAAAATTAGGGGACATCAGAACAAACCAAGGAAGCCAGGAAGGATCAGATCACATTGTGGCTTTACTATGCATTCAGCAGCTAAGGCCATATGGTATCACCTGCCTCTCACCCTGGGAGGAATGGCAGGAATCCCTGGAAATCAAACCCTGTACCCCTGGCTTGCCAGATGCTCCTCTTAACCACTGAGCTACCGACACCATAGGAAGCCAGGAAGAAAGCACTGAAAATTATTCTGACAATAAATAGTAATGTATCATACAGAAGTGAGGAAGTCATCAGGAAGCCTTACTGTGCATATGTCAGGCCACATTTAGAGTACTGCATCCAAGTTTGGTCTCCTAGTTATGAAAGATTGTTGGCTTTTAGAGGGTACAACAAATGGTTAATGGTATAAGCAGCCTGGCATATGCGGGAAGATTGAAGAAATTGAATGTTTTCACTTAGATATAGAAGGCTTAGAGGAGATACTCATCAATGTCTTTAAATTTGTCCATGGTCAGAAGAAGGGATATCTCAGGGAATTGTTTGAATTTAACAGAAATGATGCAATTGGAGGTCATCAATTCAAAATTAGTTATGATTGATTATTTGGGCTTAAGGGTGTGTGGACTACTAATCAAAATTAGTTAAACACAGCAGGACAAGACAAGAGTCTTTCTTCCCCAACAGGTTAATAGAACACTGGAACCAATTGCCACAAACCATTGCCAGTACCAACACATTGAACATCTTTAAAAACATCATAGACAATCATTATAAGAATAAATGGCTTCCTTTTTAGTATTCCAAGGAGGGCTGATGAACATAATTGGTGAGCAACTGGTTGAATGTCCAAAGTGCAACCAAGAAGGGTCTTTATTGCTCATAGTTACACTGATCTTTTATGTCTTATGTCTTTGCATTTTTTAGACTTAAATTTGTAGAAGCTGAAGAATCTTGTAGCATTATCTGCTGAACATTCTTGAGCTAAGTTGATTTCAAATAGTTTTAGATGCCCTTTCACACTTCCTAACTTTATTCCTTGCTATTCTATATGATTCTAGATTTGCCAGGCAAATATAGAGAGCTAACTCTCTGCAGAGTTAGGTACTTCAGTTTCATAAATGCCTCATTTGTTAACTCCAGTAAATGTTTTACATCCTTGACCAGCCATCAAACCTTGTTTAATCTAATTTTAATATTGGAATTGAATACATGCCAGTGTTAAAATAATCGATTTTCATTAGGTGTGAAATGTCAAAAGCACAGGATGTCAAAATTTTCCTTGTTGTCATATGACTGTTTTTTATGTCTTTCATCTCTCAGACTCAAATCTGAGAAAATTGGTGCCGGTAGGACTGTACCTTTATCATTTGCTTTAAGATTCATAATTTAAGAAGTGCTATATTTGGGATAGGGAGAATAATAACAAGGCTGGGGCATACACCATACATACTGCGCGTAACCACCAGAGCTGCACACCCTCAACACGGTTGATGCTGGAAGAACATCAATGATACAAAAACAAATTGGCCCAAAATGGTCAAAAAATTGATGAACGCAATGTATGTTTTTGACACTGCCTCTCATGGCACTCTGTACCAAGTTTCATTTCGAGGACATATCAGGGGTCGTACTAGAAACTGTAATATAACCCGCGCATTTCCCGTTGAGAGCGCTAGTGCGTTCAGTACTTATGACGTAAAGGGCTGGTTTCGAAACCTTTTCGCACCCACAATACCAAACATTCGTTTGCTGTGCTGTCTACTGGTGGAAATGTGTGTCAATGAAATCACAATTCGCGCAGTGGTCTGTAATTACATAGTTTTGCTGTGTTAAGTTCGACAGCGTATCATAACCTCCACAGTTCATAACCTCCACAGGTCACAACCTCCACAAATTCAACACATCACAGCGGTCGTAACCTCCACAGGTCATAACCTCCACAGGTCACAACCTCCACAAGTCCGCAGCGGTCATAACCTCCACAGGTCGTAACCTCCACAAGTCTGCAGCGGTCATAACATCCACAGGTCGTAACCTCCACAACTCTGAAGCGGTCATAACCTCCACAGGTCATAACCTCCACAGGTCGTAATCCCCACAGGTTGCAACCTCCACAAGTACGGAGCGGTCATAACCTCCACAACTCAGCAGCGGTCGTAACCTCCACAGGTTGCAACCTCCACAGATACAAGAACTTGTTTAATTTTCTAGAAGCATCACTTCAGATAGCTATCGCTAGGTAGCAGCACGGTCTACGTATTACACTAATGAGATTGAATGCTGAATCATAGGTGGCAATATTTCTCGCCAGATGGCAGGATGATACAATTGGGTACGTGCTCTTTGCGTGCAGCTTTCCTATTGTTCGAGAGCTCGGTAGCCCGCGCGTCGACGCGTGGGAAAGTATTGCTTTGCGCAGTGGCGGATGATCATATAACATTCACACGATTTTCGCCTGCAATGCGTCGACGCGTGGGAAAAATGCGACACGTAGTGGCGGATGATGGCGAGACATTTGCATGCTATCCGTCTGCAATATGCCATGCAATGCTCAGGCCATGAAATGCAATGATGCCTTTTCATGGCCTGGTCAGGCGTAGGAGCGTCCCCAAAAGTGAGTGGGCCAGGGTGAACAGCAGGGACGCATCAAGAAATTTCGCAAAGTACCATGGTTGAGCACTTTTGGGTTCATAACCCGATAATTTTAATTGTAAACACACAACTTTTACCACTAAATTGGGGGCCGCTAAAGGGATGGGGCAGGCCCCAGGACGCGCTTATGGCTAACAACAAGATGCGATACTGAAAAGGACTATCATCAAGTATAAGTACGTTGAAATTCACAATTCTCGCTCGACTTTGAACTCTTTTCACGACTAATGGATGCATTTGTAATACTCGGTTTACCTTCTTAATGCGAGTGAAACCATTAGTATAGTACTGTTCAAACAAAATTTCTTCGATTTCCGCTATGTGCTTATGTGTGGGGTGAGTGCAAGCTCATTACAGCGTCACTAATGGCTACGTGGTGTGCCCTAGTTGCCAAGATATAGTACCAAATGTCCGTGAGACGTCATCCGTTGTTCACCGATGTTGATAGGGAGAAAGAATAGAACGCCAGTGCAAATTATCCCGTAAACGAACATTTTGAAATGGCCAAAAGCTGCAGGGTGTCATTATGAGTTCACCGATCTATGTTTTTGCACAATTCAGATTGTTGTTCATTGAGTTGAGCTTTTCCCCTTAGACATTCTTCACACATTCATATTTTCATGGCAAGTTACTTGAAGGTGAAGGTGAGAAAGGGTTTGATTTTATTAAGATTGCCAGATATAGCCATACTTAGCACTTATTGGCCCACAGGCGCTTCTAAGGCAGTATTCACCTTACAAGTTTGCACTGCCTGCTAGTAAGAACGAAGCCTACTTGCTGGCCGATGAAGAAATAATTATCATGAGTATTGTTGGAGGGGATGAGAAAAGGAAAGACGGGTGATCGCTGGTTGAAGATGCTTTGATCCGGTTCGTGGGAGACCATGATTGGCAAGCTGACAGAATGGGAAAAAGAAAAACTCTATAAATAATAACACATGGTATTGTGTTCGTCCTCAAGGCCTCAACAGTCACCTCAAACATTTGTGTAGTGCACATCGTGCACTTAATAATATTTGCCACTTGGAAGAAAATGCTACAAATGCATCACGTGACACCCGGCTGAAACGGAATGAAAGCGCATATATTGAGGGCCAACAAAGCAGTGCAAAATAGCTGATAGGTGACAACACACGACGCCTCATAAAGTCACAACGTATTCAGACTTAGGGCCGTAAGGGCCCATCCTGAACTCACTTCGGTGACTAGCTCTCTCCTTCCCACGTTTTCTAGTGGCTAAGAAATCCGGATAACCGCTTAGCTTTGACGTACCTCATTTCTGATTAAATAACAACGCTTCCAGATTGGGTACGGAACTGAGACTCCAGTTCGGTGTTCTTTTTAACCTTTCCGATTTCCTTTGTCTTCGGATGTGTTTTAAGGCACCAGCAATTTTTTTCTTGGGGTTCTGGACGTGTTTGCGATACCGGCTTTTTAAGCAAAAGTAAAGTTTTGTTACTTACTTTTGTGCACCGACGACAATTTGTAAGCATCCATGGGTTTTCGCAGACCCCGCAGTGTTCATTTAGTTCACTGTCTTTTCGTTCTTTTCTAGGACCATGTCGATTCTTTAGGGACCTAGCCTGCTTTTGAGGCCCCATGCTGTATCATACCCCGCTGTGCTTTGAGGGACTGTTGTGTCTTGATTTTTAGCTCCGGTGTGTATACTTAGAGCAGCAGCATATATTAAGGCAATGACGCTTTTTTCCAGACTCGGAAAGCTTTGAAGCGCTCGGTACATTTCCGTCCTCCAGTTATGCTCTTTGAGTCCCGCTGGGTTTTTCTGACATTTGTGGGACTTCAGCACGATATTAGGGGCCCGGTATAATTTCTTTGGATCCGGTCTCGACGTTTCTGGCCCAGTCGCGTGGTTCCGGGAGAATCCGACGCCAGTTTTCTTGGCTTGACAGTTTTTGGTGACTTTTTCTGAATTATGTAAAGTCCCAGCCAAGGCCTTATTTTTCGGCCCCCCTGCGACATTTCTGTATTTTTATGTCCCGCCGGGATTTGTCGAGCTCCGGAATGTTTTTCGGTGCCGTATGCGATTTGTTAAGGCATCTCGTAGTATGTTTGGACTAAGGGGTTATTTTTCTGGCCGGAACATTTATTTTTCGGAACCTCCCTTTATTTTTTATGGTTCTGGCTTGATTATTGTCGGGTTTCGTTGCGACTTGGGGACCACGCTGTGCTTATTTGGGGACATCAACGCCATTTTTGTGAGCCCCGAGGGAATTATTGATGCCTCGACTAGAACTTACGCGACTACCGACGGGAATTTTGGGTCCCATGCGCGACATTTGGGGGTGGTGGTGTTGGCGTCAGTTAACAGGTCGCGTTGTGCTAATCTGACCCCAGGCCCAGACTAATTTTAGCGTTCCCCGGCGCAAATTTTAGAGCCCGAAGCAAGTTTTTTTCGTGTCCGCTGTATTTATTTAAAGCCCCTAATTATGGGGGCCCCGACGCGAATGTATCTTGCCCTAGAACCTTGTTTGTGGACCCCGTCGCGATTCTTGGGTTCTTCGGAGCCCGCCTTGCTAGGACGGAGGGAGATTTTCCTCTTTAGCATGCCACTGCGGCTGCTCAACGAGTTTTTTTCCTGCGGATGGCACCATTCAGGATGGAAAGGCCCTCAGGATAATTTTCTTTCGTGACCGCTTCTGAATTGTCCGGTGATCGGGTGAACTCGATAGACTCCCTTTGCGATTTATTGGGGTCGACTTTTATTTTTGTAAGCCTCCTGCGCGATATTTGTGAGCCCCGGTGCGATTCTTCGGGCTCCTGGCGCATCTTTTTCCGTGCTCCAACGCACTTCCTTCCGGGGCCCGACACCTGTTTGGGGTCTTTGACGCAATTTTTTGTGGCATTGGCGCACTTGAATTTGACGTAGTAAGGTGTAGACTTCATTATTGTATCTATGCTACCATAATACATGATGGAAATCAGTATATTATGGGCTACACCCAAGGTTAGTCATACTTAGTAGCGTGCCGTTTATTGGCTTCGGGGTGATATAATGAGGAGATGTGTTGAGGTTCGCATGATGTTTCATAGTTCGTTCGATGGTACCTCTGGGTGACCGTGCTCAAATGAAGTCCGATGGCATCGCTAGGTTGTCACTCTGACCTTAGATGATCCCTCTATAACTTACCACTTCTTCGACTTCAGATGCCCGCTCTTCTATTTTAGACAGTCCCTAGTCACGATGCTGCCCCGAATAGCAAGATTGAATCACTGAATGAAATAGTGCATAGTATGAAATTAACTTTTTAAGAATTGCATTATATTTTAGCCAGGCGCAGACCCAGAAATTGTCACACCGCGGCCATGTCCGAAGGACACCACTTAGAAAATGCAGAAAGAGAGAGAGAGAGAGAGAGAGAGAGAGAGAGAGAGAGAGAGATGAGAGATACAGAGATGCAGAGATGAGAGAGAGATAGAGAGAAAGAGAGATACAGAGATGCAGAGATGGAGAAAGGCTTAGATACAAATATGGACGCAGAGATACAGATATGCAGAGATCAAGAGATACAGAGGATCAAGGAGATGAAGAGATACAGGGATCAAGAGATACAGAGATCAAGAGATATAGAGGTCAAGAGATACAAAGAGCAAGAGATGAAAAAAGTGAGGGAGAAGGGAGAGAGGGGAGAGGAATATATGGATACAGATATCAGTGTATGTATGCATATATATATATATACAATACATATATATATATAGTACATATATATATATATATATATATATATATATATATATATATATATATATATATATCTGTAGATGAAGACATCGACCAGTATTTAGATATAGATATATAGGTTAGGTATATGTCGCGCCTTCAGTTGTTCTTGTGCCTTGTGTTCGCCGACGTTAAATTCACGATGGTTTTGCAGGATTCGCAAGCGTTTGTTTCAGCGCTGGACGCCCGGCAGCCGTCCCAGAGATTTGTATTTCGCGACATGGCCCCTCGCCGAAGAGCGGATAGCTAGTGATCATAGTGACTTCTAGTGATCAAGCCACCTCCTGCCACAAACACACAAATGCACATACACACAAATATACACACACACATACATACACACACATACACACACACATACACACACACATTCACACTCACGCTGCATATTACTAGGTGCCGAGCTCGGCTGTGGCTCAGTCACCTATTGGTTCGTTAACAGCAGAGCTGGGGCGCGGCTGTCATCTAGTCTGTTGCGACGGCACAAAATATGGCTGCTTATCCACTGGTTCTCTAGATCTACCAGGAGACATAAATATGTCAGAGCGTCCCTCCTCGATCCTCCACAATATTCATGACCACCTAGTGTTTTTTCTTCAGTAATACCTTCACAAATGACACATCTCTATGATTGTTGATTGTGGAAGAGAACACCAGAGGTAATTGTGAGCTGATATGGAGTACTCTCATTTACTTTGTACCGATTCAGTGCTCCATTAGAAATTGCAAGATCGCCATTAGTTAGCCGTTTCTAGATCAGCTCTGCTTTAGACGCAGGCTGGCCGTTCAGATCGCGGCCAGCTCGCCTCTTCGGGGAAAGCCGAGCCGGGCTGCGACGTCGAGCGCCCGGCCACGCAGGCTAGGAATCGGACGACTGCAGTGGCGGACACAGTTGTTGAACTATTCATCATTTTGTCAACATGTACAGTATCTTCAGATCTGTATGCTGTTACGCTGTTGGCGCATCAGCTTTTCCCCTGTCAGTCATGTGAAGGTATCCTTGGAGATCAGGCTGAAGACGCCACTGGCAACGTGCACATGTCACTGGATACGGCGAGGGTTAGGCACTATATCGTGCGGTCGTCGGGGAGGGGAGGGGTAGTTGATGCGTGGTCTTCCCACGCAGGCTTGGGACTGGGTGCTGAGAACTGACACCAGCGGAGGGTCTGGCTTATTCAATGGCCGACGTGGTTGACTGGTTTAAGGTCGATACACATATGCATAGTACAAGGTGTTGAACGATATGTCAAATGGAACGATATGTCAAGCTTTTTAACCTTGAAATCATACTGCTCGCATGCAGCATGCAGCTAGGAGTGTGTGTGTGTAAGTGAATTATAACAGCCTGCCACCGTGTGGTGATTTCGGCTGTTTACAACTTTGAAGTCGGCTGGAGGTGGTGGAAGTCTGGACGGTGCCTGGTAGTAGTTGGTGGAGGGGGTTGGGGGTCATCGCTTTGGTATTAACATTGCAAACATACATGACCATACACTGTTAGTTGTCTCTTACAATCTTTTTTGGTCTTTTGTCTTAGTTCTTGTTGTTGCTCTTCTTCGGTTCTTTTTATTTATTTTTCCTTTCTTTTTGTTTGTTTGTTTTAGTTTTAGTTTTTGTTTTGTTTAGTTTTTCTGTTTTTTTTTCAATTCCTTTTTACGTTCGTTTGAGGTTCTGATGTCGATCTGGTAACCAGCTTCTTTCGATTAAAAAAATATAAACACATGTCATGGGCAGAGTTGGGAGAGACTGGGTTGAGGAGTTGTTCGGATGTTTGTTCCTATGCTGTCTAGTGTCGAGTAGGTTGACTACGTGTTTGGTTTTCATGGGTGTTGTGGTTGGTTTGTTCGTGGATGTGAAGTGCTTGGTTTGCCGGTTGCTCGTGTTGTGGTGCCTGGAAAAGTGGTTTCTAGAGTGGTTCCTGCGCTATCTGAGCTAACGTCTTCTTCCTCTGAGTCTGTGGGTGTGGGTGGTGTCTGACATTTGACCTCAGGTCACTCTACGTAGCAGCAATTTATCGGGCCATTACCCGCTGCGGTTATTGCGACCGGGCCGCCCCTGACATCTCCGTTGGGCGGCTCGTCGCAATCGGCTTCGCAAAAATGGAGTGGAAGTACATGAATAAAGTATGGAAGGGCTTAGGTACAAAATGACAAACAGCAGTTTTCAAGATGTGTAGGGAATAACACACAAAGTGACATAAAGACATAAAGACATATAGACATTAAAGACATAAAAGATTAGTGCAACTATGAGCCACAAGGGCCCTTCTTGGTTGCACTCTGTACACTGAACCAGTTGCCCACCAAATCTGTCAATCAGCCCTCCCTGTAATACTGAAAAGCAAGCCCTCTATTCTTATAATGATTGTCTATGCTGTTTTTAAAGGTGTTCAATGTGCTGCTACTGACGATGTTTTCTGGCAGCTGGTTCCAGTGTTCCACTACCCTGTTGGTGAAGAATGTTTGCCTTAACCTTGTTCTGCTGTGGTTAATTTTAATTTTGAATTTATGACCTCTAATTGCATCATTTCTGTTAAATTCAAACATTTCCCCCAAGGTATCCCCCTCTCCAGACCATTGACAAATTTAAAGACCTCGATGAGATCTCCTCTCAGCCTTCTATATCTAAGTGAAAACATATTCAATTTCTTCAATCTTTCCTCATATGCCAGGTTGCTTATGCCATTAACCATTTTTGTAGCCCTCTTTTGTACTCTCTCTAAAAGCCAACAATCTTTTTCATAGCTAGGAGACCAAGCTTGGATGCAGTATTCCAAATGTGGCCTGACGTATGCACAGTAAAGCTTCCTGATCACTTCCTCACTTCTATATGATACATTCCTATTTATTGCCCCGAGCATTCTCCATTGCCTTCTTCCTGGCTTCCTTGGTCTGTTCTGATGCCCCCAGTTTTGTGTTTAGAATAACACCTAAATCCCTTCTCCTGTTGAGTCACTGATAGCACTTGGCCACCCATCAAGTATGGAGCCTTCATATGCTGCTTACCTACATGCATGCTTTTGCACTTACCAAAGTTAAATTTCATTTGCCATTCTTCGGACCACTTCACAAGTTCGTCTAAGTCTTTTTGCAGCGAGATATGCTCATCCTGACCTGTTATTGCCCTGAAGACCTTCAAATCATCTGCAAATTTCAAAACTTTACTGCTTAGGCCACTTTCAATGTTATTTACAAATATAATGAACAGTAATCGCCCTAGTACTGACCCCTGGGGGACTCCACTAAGAACATTTTGCCATGACGACTTTGTACCATTTAGCATCACTCTTTGCTGTCTATCTGAAAGCCACAACTCTATCCATTTTAAGATGCTACCTGCAATACCATGGGACTGAAGCTGCATCATTAACCGTTTATGGGGTACCTTGTCAAAGGCCTTACTAAAGTCAAGATATGCTACATCAACCTGATTTGCCGCATGATCAACCGCATGACAGTCATTTGCATTTATGACAGCATTTCAGTTGACCAAGTTTAGTTCCATTAACCTGTCACGAACTGGACCTAACTTGACCTCGGTGATCTAACATAACTTTGAAACTATATGGCATAATAATATACATGAAACAAGTTGAAACAAGTCCTGACTCTCTCCACTGGGAAGGTTGACATTTCGACATTCTTAAAGTGTATATTAGACGAACCTGAGCTATCCAGTTTCGATATGTGTCCAATAGATTTCGAGATGGAGGGATAGATGGGGGGGATCCACCCCATAGATTCAGGCCTAAACGAGCCCCACTTTAGTAAATGTAATGAATCCACAGACACCTCTGGTCTTCTTAATACAACTACATTTTAACAATATTCTGAGCACGCCTGTGCTCTAACGTACGGTTGCTTACGTGCAGCTACTCCGAAGTACGCTTGTGCATGCAAACATGGGTAAGTTCCCTTGCATCTGTGTATGTACATTTATGCATATTCACGTACATTTGCGCTGACCTATATTCATATACGCAACTTTCCCTCCATACATTTGCGCTCACTTACATTTGCGCATGTGTGCTTTCGTGCTTACGTAGACTTGAGTGTGCGCACAATTGGCATGCGTATACGTCAAAGTACGCGAAGCCAATGAAATACAGCACATTCACACAAACTGATTCGACCGGGCGCACTTTCCGGGATCATCAGGTGACTCGCAGTGCATGTACAACACTCGGTGCTTGGGAACATGAGTGTCGAAATAACAACAAAACAAACACTCAGCAGGGAAGAGGTGACAAATCCCTACCAATACGGGGTCAGACACAATCATTCCTGCGCCATACACATGATATCGGTCTGCCACCTTCATAATATGACGCTTTATTGGCCCTCACAACCTGGGGTGGGGGCGAATGACTCATCTTTTCCTTTTCCTAGGTCTGTCTATGATTGGGAAGTCGAAAGTTGTTTTGGGAGAAGAGGGACGATAGATTTCCTAGGCATGTTCTTTACAGTTAACAACATAAAACCCTGGCTTGCATAACACAGCCTATCTCGCGCCCAGCAAACAATTTTCGAATCCCTCGCATAAAAGACGTTCTATGACAGTGGAGTTAGCATAGAACTGCTAAAGTAGTCGATATTATCCCATCTCTGTTGCTGAACCCAGAGACGTCTACAGAGTGGCTTTCTCCTGTTCTTGCCCCGTCCCCCCGAGTGTTCCGTACATTCATCAGTATACAATGTGCAGTTCAGTGCACTGCCGGAGATCCCAGGAGTGGTGGGAAGGTTGGAAATAAATGCTGTCTGCTGGGTCCGTGATCTCTGTTTCTGGGTATGAAAACATGAAGCTGAAAACATTCAGCTTTCCAAAAATGAGAATCTGGTCATACACTGTTGCACGTCATGGAGTTTTTAGCTCGATTGGCCGATCCAGAGGGCCCGATTCTATTACGTTTGCAAGATATCACAATCTAAAGCTTAGCGGACATTTCATATGTCACACGCCGGGGATGGATACTACATGAGGGCGCATTGGCCTAGACAGACCCGTTTCATAGCATGCTGGGAGGTCATGTTAACCAATGGTACGGCATATCACGATTATGCACACCGTCATCTGTTTGGGGGGATTGAGATCTATTTCAATGATTTAGTGAATATGTATTTTCTTATCATTACATTCGGGAGTATTCTATGGCCATTCGGAAGTCGTTGGAATTGATGGACACAAATTTGAAGTAACAGATTTAGGAAGTCTGCATTTTTCGCATAATTGACTGCGCATCGGACGCTGTGATGTTTTATTTCTTGAACGGGAATAGAATCGCCAGAGGTCGGTTGAAACAAAATGAAGGCTGCGAACACGTGCCAGCTGCTACAAAACTTGCACACACTTTGCGATACAACGCATACCGACCAATTATGTGATGGTTGGAATCTTCCATTCTGCTTCTTAACGGAACAGTAGCTGTTTGGAAGAGCTAGTAAACACGGAAGGAATTAGCCAAATTCTTACCGAATCACACACGTATGTTCCGATAACATAACTATAAGACAAGATTAAGACAGGAGAAATCTTAAATTCAGCTGCAATTTCCAACCGCAAAATCAAATGATGCTATACAAAAATAGCCAAAAAAATCACTTCATCGCATAAATTTTAAGAAGATATACAGTGTCGGTGCATTCTGTAGAACTTTACCACTGTTTAACTGATTAAGCCGAGGTGCTTTAGATGTACGCAAATACAATCGTACATGATGAGTAATACATGAGTAATTCTTTCCTTGAGGATTTGGAACGGTGGTCTAGCCTGGTGGTCGCTTACCTACAAAAAGCAGTTGCTTGTCCAGCAAGCGCTATTGCGACATAAAAAATTCCAACACCGTGCAAGTAAAAGAGAGCCAACTCGTAATGAACCTCGAGTGCACAAGAGGCAGGAGGCTATAATGAACTATGGGTAACCCGTTCTCGCAGGTTAATGCACATTTTCACCAGCGACACCGTGACGGTTTCGCGATGCGAACAATCATCGGATTTTAATCGAAAGAAAAATGCTTTATCGGAGGAAATTCTGGTCCAACAAACATTGGACTGCCAGTGGATTTTAAAGCAAAACACCCACAGAAGCATACAATTATAGCGGAAACACTACAGCGGATAGGTTTGTACTCAAGATGAAGTTTCCATTTGGACAAAATGTGTTTCCACGGGAGCTGTGCATCCCATAATAAAAAATGAAGAAAATATGTACTTTTGAATGATCTACATTCGTCCAAGTACACTCTACAATTACCTACGTTATTTGAATATAATTGTTAATCTGAAACAAAAGTTTTCAACAAAAAGTTTTAAAAGTTGCACAAAAGCTGCGACATGGAGGCTTTCTCCGCCGGTATTTTTGGATATTTGGATATTAATATCAATATTTGCTATGGCAAAATGTTCTTTCCGAGACGCGAACTCCGAATCACCGGCTTGAATTACATGCTTATGGTATTATAATGGGCATCGCAACCACTCAGAAGGTAAGAAAATACCGTCAAATCACCCTACTTCACCGACTCAGCAGAAATCACACTTTTGGAAGAAAAAATGGGGAAAAAAATTCCCAAAACTGTGAGATTTCCTAAGTGGCCCACGACCCCTGATCCCATATTCAGCCAAAAAATTCGGTCAGCGATTTTCCAAACCAAACTCCGAATCACCCACTCCGGGCAAAAGCGCCAAGTCGACTCCTAATCACCCACTTACGCTTCCATAACTTTTCATCAGCGACACCGTGACTGGTTCGCGACGCGAACCGTCCACTTTCGCGCCACAGACGCTGCGCTTTCTCCGTTCCTTCCCAAGACAGCTGATCAATGGCGTCACCAGGGTACGACTATTCGGCATATTCAGGGCGGACAATGCAAATATTGCGCGATAATCACAATGTATTCAACATTTTAGGTAGCCATCAAATCTGATACAAACAGGTCTGAGCAGGGTGTTCGTTCTTTGCATCCGCCACTGCGCCGCATATCAGCTTCCTACGGGGCGACGGCCGGTTCCCGACGTCTGAAAAGTTAACAATGTGCGCACACAGAAAAAGCGTATTCAACGACACATCCTGCCATCTAGTGAGAAATATTGTTATCTATGCTTCAACGTTCAATCGCATGACATTCATTCAATATCCGTTGCTATAATACCTAGACCGTGCTGCTACCTAGCGATAGCTATCTGAAGTGATGCTTCTAGAAAATTATAAAAAAAAAGTTCTTGAATCTGTGGAGGTTTCAACCTGTGGAGGTTACGACCGCTGCTGAGTTGTGGAGGTTATGACCGTTTCGTACTTGTGGAGGTTGCAACCTGTGGGGATTACGACCTGTGGAGGTTATGACCTGTGGATGCTATGACCGCTTCGGAGTTGTGGAGGTTACGACCTGTGGAGGTTACGACCTGTGGAGGTTATGACCGCTGCGGACTTGTGGAGGTTACGACCTGTGGAGGTTATGACCGCTGCGGACTTGTGGAGGTTATGACCTGTGGAGGTTACGACCGCTGCGATGTGTTGAATTTGTGGAGGTTGTGACCTGTGGAGGTTACGACCTGTGGAGGTTATGATACGTCTCCAATACATCGCTTGGCTGTCCGACGTCTGAAGCACCGGAGGCGCTCCTGGCCGTTGTGTCCAGCCCTTGGTTAATCACCATCGGTCGCGGCGAGAGCTGCATGCAACATACGTGGTAGAGGGCGATGCCAAACCAGTTCAATTCTGATGTCTGCTTCATTGTTTGTTGGTTTGTTTATTGGTTGGTTCACGACACACTTTTTGCACATTCACGGCTAATGGCGCCGCCCACACTGTTTTGCCGGTGGGCCGCGGGATTTGGAAATGTCCTGAGTGGCGCTAGAGTCGAACCCGGGACCTTTGGTACCCGTAGCCCGACACCTTAACCACTCGGCCATCCTCGCCCCATGTCTGCTTCATCATGGACTCAACCTGCACAGGCGACACCAGCATCGTGAGACCCGGGGTGGGCGTCATTAGTAGCCGGCAGCCGAAGCTAGAATAGTGGCTAGTTGTGTCAGACGGAGGCTGACTCGAGTTATGTTGCATGTGCGCATTGGCTGGTTGCGCAAGAACTCTGCTCGGCAGAGCGCAGGGGCAGGCGTCTAGGCAGGTTCGCCATCATGTCACCAGGCAGCGATAGGATGTCTACCCTAACACTGCCGGCCATGTGTCACCGTCTCTGCTGTGTGTCGTGTCGTGTCGCTCGGTTCTGCCTTTTGTAACCGTGTTTGTTGTTGCCACCGTGACCAGGGGCGGACTGGCGGCGCCTCCTGTGTTGCCCGTTCTGGCGGCACTTTGCATTGGTTTCATGCCGCCCGATCCTGCCGCTTTGTTGGCGTGTTTTGATGTTGCTACTGTGACCACTGACGGGTTGGCGGCGCTCCCTGTGTCGGCCCGTCCTGGCGGCACTTGACTCTGCCGTCGTATCGCCCGGTCCCACTGTCCTGTTGGCGTGATTTGCTGCTGCCGTTGTGACCAGGGGCAGACAAGCTGCGCCCGTCCTCGCGGCACTCGACACTGCTACCGGCTCTGGAACTGCTATGGAATAGGTGTGGCGTATGCCATTTCATTGTTGCTCATGAGGCCTGTGATCATTTATTTGAAATAACGATATGAAAAGTCTGCTCCACGAACTTCGATTGTGATCCTTCATTCATCCTCTGAATCGGAAACAGCACATAAGCCGACTAGGTCGACTACGAGGACGTGTAGGAGTTTTTTTAATCATCCAGATCTAGTTCTGGACGCATTGTTAGGGAATGCCGCCAATACATGCCTGCCCGCTTTTAGCACCCCACGGCTGACCGCTTTTGAGCACCCCACGTCTGACCGCTTTCCAGTCCATCCGCCGAATGTAACCTCCGAACTAGAGTGAAATTTTACATACTTTTGGGATGGGTCAACCCCCGCTTACGACTGACGTGAGTTCACCTCCCCCAATCCATCGGCCTTCCTGTTACCTCCAGGCATTGCGTCTCCCAAATCGTTTTCTGGAAGTTCCACCCATGTTGCTGAGCTGGTACGGAGGTTCACAGATGCCCCCATAAAAGGAATGTCTGCCTCTCACGTGCTCCCTATGGTCCTGTCGATATTAAAAAAGAAACAATTGTTCCCTTCCTTGCGTCCTCTATCAGGGGCACTGCCGCATATAGAGGGGTTAAAATGCCTTTCGGTCAATTAATTTCGGCATGCAGCACCATAAGCCCAATGCTAAATTTGATGCACATTAAGGGACTCGACCCCGCTCCCCACCTTATTCTATCCTGGCGACGACCACACTTCAGATACGTCCTTACTGCATTTCGCCGCGGTAAGATGCTAATTCCCTGCCATATTTTACCTGTCCTACTTCGCTTTGTACGCTCTTCCGGATGTAATATGTGTATAAAAGGTATTGGAGATCCCTTCCGGGACTATGTCGCTCTAAGTTTTGCACCTGCACCTCTTAAATCCTCATTTTATCCCCCGTACTATGCATACGCTGCGTATATTCGACAGCGTGTTAGCGGCTTGGCCCGTTGTACCCCAGATGACGTCATATAAAGACCTGCGCAGAAAGCTGCGCAATAGGGATGACGCCACTTGGTATACATCGCCTTGGGTAGGTGCTGATCTGTGTACGTGCCGATCGCTAGTATCGTGATGCTAGTAGATGAGCCGTGCTATTGCGCTGCCGCGTGACATGTGTTGGGCAATTGTGGTGACAACCGAATCAAGTCTGTTTGGTGTAAACCGAGATGACCATGCAACGGTTTGTTGTGCATGAGGTTCATGTCGCCATGATGCATCTTATATCAGTGTAGGATTTCCACATTTTTTTTCTTGGTAGTGGAGTACAAGATTTTGAGCTGGAGTACAAAAAGGAGCTATACACTTGTCGACAATTAACCTTATTTTAGTGGGGCTGAAGCCAATGTTTTCACTGGCATTGATGAACCCCAAATGCAGTTATATTTCAAGGCACATGATTTATCTTCGCACAGATTACCAAAAAATATTTGACGGTCATTCATAAGTTCACAAATGGCATTGGTTTTTTGGTGTCATCATCTCAGAGAATTTTCTGGCTCTGAAGCCACTGAGGAAATCTAAGGTGACTTTTTTTGCATTGAATAGGCTCATTGTGTCTAAAAAAAAGTTGTCTGTTTAATAACATGACCTTCAATTGCACATTTAAAGCACCTTAATGACCAAACAAGGCTTCAAGTATTTACTCTGGCAATACCAAGTACCCCAGATTTGCCAGCTAGGGATTTCTGGTACTTCTTGGCAAGCACTCCAGCACAAATATCTAATAATAAATATTGAATGAATATTTATTAATATAAATATATAATATATCAGAATAAATAGATAAATGGTGAATCAATATTGAATACATATTGAATTAATTATTAACTATATTGACACAAATAGACAAAAAAAAACATAGCATCTTCTCACATGACATCACATGCCACCATCTGTGCAGATGTTTCTAGCACAACACAAACAGTGTGGTTACAAAAAGGAACCATTTGTACCACCATTCAAAGTTGTATTGTGGTTGTTCATGGGTTGGAACTTAGGGACTGCTGAAACTGCTGGTTGTTTTCAGGTATGGATTTTGAGTGGTAGCACTCAACCAAACAATGTTGTTCTTCCTTTTCCCTTCTGGGGTACATAATATTTCATTTAGTCTAGTCACAATCCTGGAGTACAAAATGTATTGGTATGCATGACACCAACAAATGCCAGGTTTTCCAACACTGTCTTATATTGTAGTGGTTGGAGTCGCAGCATTTGTAGCCAGTCCTTATAGGAAGGTGTCTTCTTGGTTGGAAGGTGACTTCCATCACTAGCTTGGTTGCTCAGTGCTGTACATGCTCTCAACCATTTTCTGGTCTGCCTTATTGAAAGGCAAAAGGACCCCAGACTGCATTACCATATTCTAAGTATGGTCTAAACAGATATTTGTGCAAAAGGGGAAGCATCTAAGCATCACTTTGTGCAAAGGACCTCTTCATAAGTCTGAGAACTCTGTTGTTAGCCTTGAGATTGCTGAACATGCTTCAGCCAGTGTTCAAAACTTCAGATATTCATCAATTAGGATGCCTAAGTCCATTTCCTCTGTGACTTCATGCAGTTGGGTGCTCTGTAGCCTATTTGCATACAGAGTGGAATTAAGGCACCTCTTACAAGATTTCATCTCTTAAAACATTTTTGTGCTCTGGGTTCATACTGGATAGAATGGGCTCCACATGCACTCTGACACAAACATGCAGAAGGAACAAAGATACCACAAAAAAAAATAATGAAAGATTGAAGAAAACATCCACCAATGATGTTAATCTACCAAGTGTTAATCTAATAATGATTACCAAATAAACTAGCCACTTTTTGTACCATCAAGCACATAGACAGTATCCAAACACACACCACACCAAACCATAACCAAAGGAAATGCTGACAACATGCCAAGCCTCATGCCTGTGCACTGAATAGTGGCCTCTGGTCACTACAAATTCAGCTGATGTGGATCTCCAAAAACCTGCTTTTGAGCCACCCTGTAGTGGGAAATACTGACAGTTTTAAGAGACATCTTCTAGAGTCTCTGGGGCTGCAGATCGGAATTTGCTTCCTTACCGCTCTTCTGAAAACTGTCTTTCAACCAATTGATGCAAGTTATTTTTAAATGACATCATAACCATTGGCAACTTTGAACATATGTTTAGCAGTGTCATACTGCAAACACAAGACCTTGACTGATCCTTTGCTTTGCGCACCACTAACGCATCTGACTGTGGGTGTGGGGTATGGTGTTGGGTCCCTATCGAGTACAGGATTGGCTGCGTAGGTAAGTAGATGTGCACTCTGAGCTCAGGGTGAAGTGTGAACTATTTGTGTTTGTTTTTCATTTGGCTAGCCTTGTACTGAGACCAACAGTAAAAGGAAAGTGTATTGCTACTGTGAGTTTTAAGAAATAAAGCTGAGCTGATCATCACAGCTCCATCTTGCAGTGCTGTCTACTGTTCACTTCCTTGTTTCTATACTTTGATGCAACCAAAATTTATGTGTATTATTTATGCATATTACATAGGCACTGACTAGGTACATGATTTTTTCATTGGTTACCAGCAAATGTATTCCGTGCATAAAAAATAATGTCCCTGAAAATGTACTCTGGGAGAAATCTGTTTGCACTCCGACTCCAAACCTGGAAAGTATGTTTCCCACTCTGCTTGCATGTCATTGGTTTTTCTTCCAAGATGAAGGATTTTGCACTTGGATGAGTTAAGGGCATAAGCTGTTTTTCAGACTAGTGCCCTAATACATCAAGGTCTGGCTACATTTTGTCCAGACCTGAAAAATGTTGGATGCTGCAACACAATTGTGTGTTGTCAGAAGTTCAGGATTTGTTTCATACAAAGCCATGCTGGGCTTTGTGAATTTGCCCAGTAATCAGCATGTGTTCCATCAGCCTGTCCAAAATGATAGATACAAGTGCCTTGGATGATGCTGAAGTAAGACTTATGGGGTGGTAGTTGGAGGGTCTTGCTTGCAACCTTTCTTGAAAATTGGAGTAAGTTTGGTAATCTCCCAGTCTTCAGGAAGCATGCCAAAGTCCATAGATTTCTTGAATGGCACGCATACTGGAGCACTTAGTGGGAGGCCAATTCTTGGAGAACTTTTGAGCGGATACTATCAGGTTCAGGTCTTGGTGAAGAAGCAAAGTTTGATGTTGTTAGCTTAGTTTTCACTACAGCTAGGATATAGCAATATCTTCAAGGAGAGGTCCCTCTCACTATAACAGCAACCCTGGGATGGGTGAACATTCCTCAGAAGTGAATACATTGGAAAAGTATCTTCCAAGTATGTTCACCTTCTCAACATCAGTACTAGTGGTAGCATTTCAGCCATCTTGTAACTTGGTTCCGTAATTTGAGATCTTGCTTTCATGCAAGATCTCTTGCTTTCAGACCAAGGAAGCCAGGAAGAAGGCACTGAGAATGCTCGGGGCAATAAATAGGAATGTATCATACAGAAGCGAGGAAGTGATCAGGAAGCTTTACTGTGCATACGTCAGGCCACATTTGGAATACTGCATCCAAGCTTGGTCTCCTAGCTATGAAAAAGATTGTTGGCTTTTAGAGAGAGTACAAAAAGAGGGCTACAAAAATGGTTAATGGCATAAGCAACCTGGCATATGAGGAAAGATTGAAGAAATTGAATATGTTTTCACTTAGATATAGAAGGCTGAGAGGAGATCTCATCGAGATCTTTAAATTTGTCAATGGTCTGGAGAGGGGATACCTTGGGGACATGTTTGAATTTAACAGAAATGATGCAATTAGAGGTCATAAATTCAAAATTAAAATTAACCACAGCAGAACAAGGTTAAGGCAAACTTTCTTCACCAACAGGGTAGTGTAACACTGGAACCAGCTGCCAGAAAACATCGTCAGTAGCAGCACATTGAACATCTTTAAAAACAGCATAGACAATCATTATAAGAATAGAGGGCTTGCTTTTCAGTATTACAGGGAGGGCTGATTGGCAGATTTGGTGGGCAACTGGTTCAGTGTACAGAGTGCAACCAAGAAGGGCCCTTGTGGCTCGGAGTTGCACTAATCTTTTATGTCTTTATGTCTTTATGTCTTTATGCCAGAATTGGAGTACCTTCAGAATGCCTTTGGGTTATGTTTTGTGTCTTCCACTAGTTTCCATTCAAAATTTTGACATGTTTCTGGTGAGCCTTCTCCATTCATTGCCAGTACAAGTGAAGTGCAGGCGGTCAAGTGCATCTTGAGATTTAGCATAAGTGATCCACAGCTTTTGCTTTTTTCTGAGTCATAGCTGTTCTGGTCATGTATATGCTTTTTTATCTTGCTTTGTAGAAGCCTTGGGACACATGTTCTAGATATGCCCTCTGAATTGGATTGGAAAAAGCAGTAGCTCTCCTCCAGACCAATGGTACCCATTGCTTCCCAATAAACCTCTCTCAATAGCACTTCCATTGTCATAAAGCCACTGCTATGAAGGGCTGGTTTGTGTACTTGCCATTTTGGGGATCTGTGCAACAAGTAGGATAAACCTCAATGCCACATGGTCACACCCAGTCTTGGAAGGCTAGTGATGTCTTGAACCATGTCTTTTTGACTAGTAAAGAATGTGTCAAGGATGTGTGGATGACTGCCATGCCTGAAACGAATAGGCTTCTGCATATGTTGGTGCAGGAAACAGTGTAACAGCATCAAAGAACAGATGAGACAGGTGGGACTCAGGTGCTTGGGATAGAGTGCATTCCCAGTCAGTATCACAAAAGTTAAAATCACCCATAATGACCAAGTGAGAGGAATTCCCACTTGTCATTGCTTTTAGCAAGTTGCCTAGTTGGCTGGTCTGGCTTAAGCCTGATGTGGTGCTCGTATAGATGCAGCCAACAAGTAGAGTGCCACAACCCAGCAGTCTCACCTGCAGTCTCACCTATGGCTTCCCAAAGTATGAAGGTGGCATGATGTTTCTGTTTGGAAGCATTTTATAATTATCTCCAACATTTCAGAGTACATGCATGCTGTTGTTCAATGTATGCTACAAAGTGGCCAAATTGTAACATTATCTGATGACATTTAGCATTATCTGGATTGATAGTTTGGATAGAAAATGTGAGGCATATCAGAACCTCCAATACTCAAAACCTATAATGCTTCAGAACCAGTGTCCTAAAATTACTTCACCATTAACTGTGTGGATGAAGAAAGAAGTTGCTTCAGAATAGTGAAAGATTGGAAGAAAATAAAGGATCGCCACTTAAAGATTAAAAAAGCGGAATGACTCACTTCAGTCAGATGCATTTTACAGTATTTAGCAGTTGTGTGCATGATGACTGCCCATACATCATGTGGCAAACTCGTAAAAACCTAAGGCAAGGATGAAATAGTACAATTCCATTAACTGTGAATTTCCAGGTCACATCGTCAATTATTTTACACTGTTCAGAACCTATAATACTCAAACCTTCAGAGTCTCGAAATAGTCGTCTCGGGGGAAGGTTCAATACCTATAATGCTCAAAATATATAATGCCTGAAACCACATTATGCTTAGAACGTACAGTTGTTCAGAACATATAATACTCAAATCCTATGATGCTTCAAAGTATCTAATAACTACTCCCTTGAGAACTTTCAAAACGTATAATGCTCAAAACCTATAATGCTTCAAAACCTCTAAAGCTCAAACCCTAGTATGCTTCAGAACCTTTAATGCTCAAAACCTATAAAATCAGTTAACGACCGCACGCCATGGTCGACTGTACGGTTCACTGCGTCTCCACCGTAGTCTACCAATGGGAGACACCGCGCGAAAGCTTCTAGGCGCATCCGCCAGAGCGGCGAAGCATGCGAATAGAACGTGTATTGCTCGCCGCCTTGGCCGTGTTCATGGATTTAGCCCGTGAAAGCGGATATTGGAGTGAATGCTCCTTTAATTAAAGTACGTGTCGGCAATTTCTAAGCTGAGTCACTGGTTCTACGAGTAGGCAATTTTGGTGTTTAAGTACCACAGTGGTGGATTCAGCTTTAATAGGTGCTGTGGCCGATTATTCCGCCTTTACCTCTACCGGGCTTATGTGGAGGAGACCTGGCGCTCGTGCTCCCTTGCATGGAATAAGTATGCTTACACTGAAGACCAAGGGTGCACCTAGAACTTGTATCGGGGGGATGTTGAGGATGCCCATGTTTGCCCAGTAATGATTATGCTAAGTTTCAGTGGCATAATTGGGCAGTGGCGCAGCCAGAAGTTTCTGAAGGGGGTGGGTTGACGAAAAAATGTCATGAAACAGAGACCGTTTTCAAAAATAACAAGACATCAAGCATCACTTCTGTCCCGGGGTGCTGTTCCATGTGCCCCATGTCCATGTGGAATGCCTATGCCAGCTGGAAAGAGCAATCTCAACTGAAGCGGACTTCCAACAGCTGGGGAGTAAACAGGGTGCCTGATGGTCAGAGAGGGCTGTGATGATCATTTTATTTGTAAGTGCCCTTGACGGAAGAACAAGACCTCTAAGAACCAAAGTGAACTAGCGATGTTCCATCTCAAATTACAAATGTCCCGGAGATGACAGGACGGGTTGATCCAGGAGGACGCATGCATTATCAAAGCACCTAACTGCCTAGAAAGATGCTTTTCATCTCAGTAGGGCATACATAGCTAATAATGTTCTGCACATTGCGAAGAACGGTGCCCGAGTGGCCCAGAAACGTGCCTACATTCTCAAGCCGCACAGCTGTCCGAAATAGCAATTGTATTGGCGAGATAGACGCCTGGTCGCACAAACAGGCACCCTTGTCTTCAACCTGCCATATTATTTTACTGATTTCAGCTGGGTGGATACATTGAACTGACTGGGTTCAAGCTCGTTCTACTGGCAGAATACTTGCCCACCCAGCTAACATGCTACCCGAGGTCCTGTCTCATTAAGCGATGGCAGATATTATGTATTGGACCAATGGCGCCTATTGCCGATGTCGCTATGCTGACAAAGACATGGACTACATAACCTGTCAGGATGTAGCGATTAACATTGGATACGTATATGGTATTTTAAGAAGCATGGTATCTAGGGTCAGTACCTTAACCCCAGTTGAAGACCCCCAGTTGATGACCCCAGTCTCGTGGGGTCTTCAACCGCCCCCCCCCCTCAGGTTTGTCGCGGATAGCGAACGAACAGCGTGCGGCAGCGCGCCAAAATTTGGCATATCTTTTCCCACATCAATTTGGCATGCTGTTTAAAAATTTTGAAGTCAGTTCATCTAGGGTCAACAAGTTAGTCAAGATCAAGTGAGGTCACCTAAAAAATCATGGCATATGTAGCTAATGTCTAAATGATTTTAGTGAGTTTAACAATGAGGTGTGACTCACCCCATACACACACTGGCTCGCGCAAGGGGAAACAGCGCCCCATGCATTCTGCCATCTCTGCTGTGCACAGCTAGCATTGGAGAACAGCGATCTTTCTAGACATTTATTGACACGCCCAATATTATGGTGCACAGCAGGTGACTGCTCACTACGTACTCCTGTTCACGTGGAAGGTATCCACCTCCCCATTATGACCATAAATTGGCATTTGTGAGTGTTGGCTGCATATTCGAATGGAAACATAGAAGGCAGCCGGTAGTCTGGTGTGGGACCGCGTCTTTGTTTTAAATTCCATCAGCACACCTTTATAACCATCCGCGGTGAACACAAAATTCCGTCCACCCCAGCGACGGGCGGTCTGCTGATGTCGGCGGCCGCCGCCGCTAATCCCGGGATTCGCCATGAAAGCTCATCACTGGACACTACGGACCTATGGCCACCCACCGAGGGGACCGAACACTTTCGCCGCTACTACACAGCAGGGTGCCACTTTGTGGTAACAGTGTCCATGTCTGCCCATATCAGTCTGACGCAGTAGACGGCAACATTTTCATACAATATCACCAATAGTTGTCCATCAGACTCGGAAACCTAAAGAATTGACCTTACATGTGACACACTTGTGACCTGGCCAATTCGTTTCAACATCCTGGATATCTTCTGTACTTTCAGACACGGTACATTGGAAGGTCTGGTAATGCACAGCCACGAAACACATAATATTTGCGAGCTGAGAATGTCCTAATGACGAATATGTCATTTGCCAAATATATGAAAGCTGGTGCTCGAAGAATATACTGTTGTTTGACTTTGCGAAAGAACAGACACTAGTTTGGTTCACTTTGTATCTACAACAGGTCCCACAATGCTATGATGTCCCATGACTGTTGGGATGGAATGGTATGCTACATTACTGCTAACCATGTCCCCTGCGTTGCACGGGATGCTCTTTCAGCAAGACAAGGAATACTCTACAATTACTGGAATTGTATTTCCTTCGGTGATGTCCAAACAACTGCTGTGTGCCTTTAAGTCCCATGGGGTGCCATTACAACAGCTGAAGTACTCGCTCTGCACATTTCATGGCTGTCCTACGTCTGGGGTGTCCCTCTGTAGGCGATTGCAGTGTCGCGGGTGACACTGCAGATTGATGGCGCCCCAACGGCTCGGAGCCACTGCACAATGCGTGGTTGCCTTTACAATGGCTGGGGTACTCTTGTTCAGACTGCAAGGGTGTTCCTGCAACGTATATGGTTCCGCTACAGTGGCTGCGATGCCATGTCTGTAGTCTGGCAGCATGGGCGACGGAACGTATGTGGCGCTGGAGTGCTGCGCCCTTCCTTGCCGAGCAAAGGGGCATCGCACCCGCTTGGCGATCTTAGTAAAACTGCTTACTCTCCCTAAATACTAGGCTTCTTAAAATAAAGAAAATCTTCAAGGTTAAGCGCGGCATCGTGACACGTCACTTCTTTAGGTATGGCTACATAAGTGAATTCACATGTTCGTAATTTGTCTGGTCATTTTTCCCAAACTACTAGTGCTTCAAATGCATTATTGTCTTCAATGTCATGGACACGCGCCCTGGAGGGCCTCTGAAAACAAGGCGCACTGGAGAGGGGGGAGGATTCCGCCCCCTAAGATTTCAGCTCCTATGAGGGCTAGAGCAACGAATTCACAGGGTGGATGGGAACGATAGTGAACTCTATTGTGTGCAAAGTTCATGACCTTAGCTCAATATCTTCAAGGTCAAATGAGGTTAAAATATCAAAAAAAAATCCGGTTTTGCGTGGCTTGGCTTGTCATTGTTATGGATCGCTGTGATTGTGTTTAAATGCACCAAAATTGGCATTAATGGTGTTTTGGACATCCCTAATGATGCAATGCAGATGCTAGATGCGCCATTTGACCTCAAGTCACCTATCTAGGAGCACTTTAGCAGGTCATTACCTGCTCCAGTTACCGGAAACGTGCTGCCCCCCCCGACTGCTCCGATTGGGGGTTTGGCACAATTGGCTTCGCAAAGAAAGGAGTGAAATACATGAATAAAGTATGGAAACGCTTAGGCACACAATGACAAACAGTAGATGTGTAGGGAGTAGCATGTAAAGTGACATCAATCGCATGACAGTCATTTGCATTTTTGACACCATTCCAGTTGACCAAGTTTGGTTCTATTAGCCTGTCATGAACTTGACCTGACTTGACCTCGGCGACCTAACATGACTTAAAATATATAGCATAACAAAATGCATCAAACAAGTCGCTAGTGTTGTCAAGAACTGTTTTGCCAATATACGGGAAGCGCATCAGCGCCGATTTTTGCGGTCTGATGCTGCGAATTGTTTTTACTTTAACGGCCCCTAACTTGAAAAGCTATCGGCCGATTTTCACTTTTCTTACTTTAAGCAATGCGCCGATCATTTCCAAGTAGGTACGCAAAAAAAGGCGTATATCTGCCGGTACGATATGGAGTTATGTACCCAAAATCGGTGTGGTGGCCGGATTTCGCCATCCACCTCCAGGACGTGTGCAAACCTGTCATAAGCTTGACCTGACTTGACCTCGGTGACCTGAGATGTCTTTGAAACAATATAGCATAACAATGTACACCAAACAAGTCGCTAGTTTTGCCAAGAACACTTTGACAATAGACGGGAAGCGCATCAGCGCCGATATTTGTGGTCTAGCGCTGAAATTTTTTTGACTTTAGCAGCCCTTAACTCGAAAAAATAGGTAGATTTTCATTTTTCTTACTTTAAGCAACGCGTCGTTCACTTATAAGCAGGTACACAAACAATGGCGTACATCGGCCAGTAAAATCTGGAGTTATCTACGGAAATCCGGAGTGGTGCGCGGATTTCGCCCCCCCTTCCAGGGCGCGTGTTAACACGCGCCATCTTTCCGGTCAAATCCTCCTACCCCGTCTCGGGGGCGGGAGGCGGTTGAAGACCCCCCCGAGACGGGACGGGTTAAATATACGTCAAGCTGGCGTCGTATTCTTTTTCGTATTCAGAGACGTGTTAGCCAGAGACGTATTCGTATTCTTGTTTGGCGACAGTTTTATGTTTGTTTGCAATAATTACCACAAATACTTCTGCCTGTACTGAACACGCTGGAAGTAACTACATAACTACATGGAAGTAACTACATAGGTCTCATAACCACTTTAACGGCCATGTTCTAACCCTATGCAAACCGGTTTCTTCGGTCGTCTCGCATTTTGTTTTCGTTTTGGCCCAAATCTGTCCGAATCTGGAATCAAGCATCAGCTCGTGGCGAATCATCGAGTACCTTCTCAAACTAGGACATGTCACCCCCGAGACGGAACGGGGTCTGTTTTTGGCTCTGGGGAGTTCATTTTGGGGGATATTTGGAAAAATATTTGGAATCAGAAAAGGACAACGAAATCGACCCGGCCCATACATTTTTGGGGCCCTCCAATTAAAAAAAAAATTGTTTTAAAATTTCAAACTTGAGTTTCCCAGTTTTCTTTAATTTTCCTTTTCTAATAGGTAGAACAGACCGAGAAACGTAGTCGCAAGTCCATTTGCCCTAACAAAAAATGCTTACTTTAGCTAGAATCTTTTCTTTGAATTGCAATATGCAAATATGCGAAATTTATAAGTAGTCAAATCGGAAAAAAAATGAGAAAAAAAATTATGATACGTTTGGTTCCATCCTTAAACATAAGGAAACGCTGAAGATTTTATTAAAGTATCTCTACCGTTAAAGCGTGACGACTGGTTCAATTTTTTTGGAGGTGATCTCACTTGACCTTGACTAACTCGTTAGCCCTAGATGACCTGACTTAAAAATTTTGAAACAGCATGCCAAGTTGATACGGGAAAATGTATGCCAAATTCTGGCGCAGTGCCGCGCGCCGTTCGTTCGCTATGCTTGAAAAACCTGAGGGGGGCGGTTGAAGACCCCTATGAGATGGGACGGGTTAAGGCACTGTCCCTAGATAACATGCTTCTTAAAATTCCATATAGGTATCCAATGTTAATCGCTACATCCTAACAGGTTGTGCAGTCCATGTCTTGGTCAGCATGGCTACTTCGGCAATAGGCGCTATTGCTCCAATACACAATATCTGCCATCGCCTAATGAATCAGTACCTCGGGTAGCATGTTAGCTGGGTGGGCAAGTGTCCTGCGAGTAGAACGAGCTTGAACCCAGTCAGTTGAGTGTATCCACCCAGCTAAAATAAATAAAATAATGCGGCAGTTGGAAGACAAAGGTATCCGTCTGTGAGATCTTCGCAATATACCGAAAATTATTGGCTATATATGCTCTAAGATGAAAAGCATCTTTCTAGCCAGTTGGGCCCTTTGAGAACGTAGGCTTCCTCCTGGAGCAACCCATGCTATCATCTCTGGACATTTCAAATCTGAGATGGTACCTCGCTAGTTCGCTTTAACTCTTAGGGGTCTTGTTCTTCTGCCGAGGGCACTTCCAAATCAAGTGATCATCCTAGCCCTCTCTGACCATCAGGCACCCTGTTTATTCCTCAGCTGTTAGAGGTCCGCTTCAGCCGAGATTGCTCTTTCCAGCTGGCATAGACATTCCACAGGGATGCGAGGCACATGAAACAGCACCCCTGGACAGAAGTGTTCTTTAATGTATTTTGTTATTTTTGAAAGCGGTCTCTGTTTCATGACATCTTTTGGTCAACCCACCCCTTGAGAAACTTTTGGTTGTGCCACTGCTTAACTGTACCACTCAAACGTAGCATGAGTATTACTGGACAAACCTGGGCATCCCCAAAATCCACCCGAAACAAATTATAGGTACACCATTGGTCTCCAGTGTAAGCATACTTATTGCATGCAAGGGAGCACGAGCGCTAGGTCTCCTCTACTTTTACGGCAGTTAGTTAGTTAGTTAGTTATTTGGGTTTTCGGGCGCATCAACTGCAGTGGTTATACAGCGCCCATACTTTTACGGTGGCGGTCAAGGCGGAAAAAATCAGCCACAGCACATATTACAGCGGGATCCGCTCATGGGGTACTTGAACACTGTACTTGCCTATTCCTAAAACCAGTGACTCAGCTTAGAAATCGCCGACATGTAATTTAATTCAGGGAGAATCCGCTCCAATATCCCGCTTTTCACAAGCCATATGCGTGAACACGGCCAATACGGCGAATAATACACGTTCTACTCGCATGTATCGCCGCTCTGGCGGATGCGCCTGAAAGCTTTCGCGCGGTGTACCCCATTGGTAGACTACGGTGGGGACACACAGTGAACCGTACGGCCGATTATGGCATGCGGTCGTCAGCTGATATAGGTTTTGGGCATTATAGGCTCCGAGCATTATAGGTTCTGAAGCATTATAGGCTTTCAGCTTTAGCGGTTTTGAAGCATTAGCTGTTTGAGAGTAATGCTTTCTGAATATTAGTTGAAATGAAGCATAGGAATTGAGCATTATAGGTTTTGAGTATTATGCGTTTTGAAAATTCCCACAAGGAGTAGTATTAGTGGCTTTGAAGCATTATAGGATTTGAGTATTATGTGTTCTGAACAACCATACATTCCAAGCCTTATGTAGTTTGTGGAATTATAGGTTTTGAGCATTATAGGAATTGAACATTTCCCCAAGAGGACTATTTAGAGGCTCTGAAGCAGTATGTGTTTTGAATATTGTAGGTTCTGGAGCATTATAGGTTTTGAATATTAGAGGTTCGAATATAGACCTGAAAATGCACATGCCATGAAATGCTCCTGGGTTGTAACATGGCAAGTGGTTGACCTAAAGTACCATCATGCTCCTGTCATGTGTGTGCCATGGATGACCAAATTGTTTTGCTATATAACAATTATTTGATACACCATATATCATGTATACCATGTATACAATATAGGTATACATGGTATTCCTATATCACGTTGTGGATTTGTTATAGTTCACAATATTGTGCATGTACCGTATGTTCATACTTTGGTGTCACACTGTTCCTAGTGGTGTGCAAGTTGTACTATGTAGGTAGCAATGGTACTCTCAGACATTGTATGGGGAAGTAGTTTGAATCAGGTATTGGGGTCGCGATAGCTCAGTCGGTATGGCGTTTGGCCAATTATTGCAAGATCAAGGTTCCAACGCCTCAGCACGTTTTTCTCAATGGGAACCTAAGTCTTGCTTTCAATGTGAGGAAGCAGCAAATAGCATAACCTGCTATTTGCTTGAAATGCAAGTGCTGAAAAACAATCAGTGCCATGCAACCTGAACCAGTATACTGCAGTATTCTGCTTTCCATACTGCTGTTCAAACTTGTGGTGTTTTGATTTTGAACCAGAAGATGTAAGCATATTGCAGTAGGCATTGATGAGAGCAATTGCATTGTACCACCACTGGTCAATCATTGATTAGCTTACACAAAGTACCATGTGTTCTGACAGGTATCGGCCCAGCCACTAATGCTGTGATCATCCCAGCTAGCCTCTGTCGAGGATTGAGCTCATCGGCTGGCCTGGCCCTTGTTTTTCCGGCTAGCTGCTGTCGAGGACTGGCCGTCTCGATTGGCCCGGCCCTTGTTTTTTCGGCTAGCCTCTATCGAGAACTCACGGTCTCGGCTGGCCTGGCCCTTGTTTTCCCGGCTAGTCTCTGTCGATAACTCACCGTCTCGGCTGGCTTGGGTCCCTGCACTCCCGGCAAGTTTCTGGCGAGGGCTGCGCCAGTATCATGCTCATTCAGACGGGGAGCCCGCCGTGCAGCCCGGCGGTGGCGGGAAAGCCCGCGGCGGCGGCGGCCCAACGGGCCATCAAGTGTGTGCTGGTGGGCGACGGCGCCGTCGGCAAGACGTCGATGGTGGTCAGCTACGCCACCAATGGCTACCCCAGCGAGTATCAGCCGACCACCTATGACGACTACAATGGTGAGACGCCCGGTCGGCCCGTCCGCGTGTCCCTCACCTTCGCGGTCTCCATCCCTCGTCTTCTCCCCCATCTCAGTCTTCTTATCTGGATGTGTGTCAGGGGACGAGTGGTCTTGGGGTAGGTTGCTCCTCTCACAATCGAAATGTTGTGGTTTCGAGTCTCACCTGTCGCTACTCTTCGCCCGCGACCAATCGGCGTGAGAGATTGGCGACGCTTCATGACTCAACGGTCGATGTGTCGTAAAACGAACGAATCTGGATGTGTTTCCGTTCCATTCTTCGTCTTCGTCTCTATCTCCGTTTTACCCTTCTCACTCTCCTACTTCGTCCTCTCTATACCTCGCAACATGACGAAAGTAGTCGATGCGCCTTAAAGCACCCCTCTCTATACCTCAATATTCCTGTGATTTTTTTATTTTTATTATCGCGATATTTTTCAGTGTTGATTTTACTCTATGTTCGACCCTTTGTCCGTCCGGAATTGGTAAGCTCGAGTGAAGAGAGTGAAAGGGGAGTATAAATTGCTGCATATTTCCAACAGGAGCTCCAACATGGAACAAACTATGACGTTAATGAGCATTCGCTATCTCCACTGCCTTGCGTTGAATGTTCGCAGTGTTCAGTGCACAACTGAGTCTGCTGTGATCGGGCGTGGCGCAACGTCAGTCTATCTCAATCTCAATCTCTACCTCTAGTATTGTATCTCTAAGCTATTCAGAAGTCAGTATTGTTGTTCTCATTGCTTGGTAGCATCTTACGTTAGGCGGGTTTTCAGCGAGCGCTAGGGATCTTATCGCCCGAGTAAATTGAGAATGACTCAAAATCTAGAGTTGCTTTTAAAATTGTGGCGCGAAAGTTTGTGGTGGTGATCTCTAAGCTATTCAGAAGTCAGTATTGTTGTTCTCATTGCTTGGTAGCATCTTACGTTAGGCGGGTTTTCAGCGAGCGCTAGGGATCTTATCGCCCGAGTAAATTGAGAATGACTCAAAATCTAGAGTTGCTTTTAAAATTGTGGCGCGAAAGTTTGTGTCTTTTCCCGAGGAATTGTAATGCTGACGTCGAAAAACTTCTTTGATGCACTGGCAACCACATAGGGGCCTATTGTATTGAACTGTGTAGGCTCTCTCTGTGAGCTGGTTGGGACGAACCATGTCTCAACCTGCAAATTTCCTGGAGGGTGCTGTTTAGCTATTAACAACAACAAAAATATTGCAGAAATCAGCAAAGTCCACCAGGCCTGAACGTCAGTAAGTTTGTTATTGTGCTATATTTGGTTGTGAGATTGTGTTGCGATAAGGTGGAATCACGTGGCTACGATGCAACTATAAAGTTTTATCGAGTGTAAGGCTATTTCTAACGATGTTCAGTTGTCACTCCCCACATTTTATATCGCTGTATTGCTGAATTTATGCTGCTTGTGGACACCATGATACCACCTGACCCGGTGTTGTGGTGTGACTGTTCCAGTGGTGGTGATGGTGGACGCCATGACCTGACCCGGTGTTGTGGTGTGACTGTTGCAGTGGTGGTGATGGTGGACGGCATGACCTGACCCGGTGTTGTGGTGTGACTGTTGCAGTGGTGGTGATGGTGGACGCCATGACCTGTCCCGATGTTGTGGTGTGACTGTTGCAGTAGTGGTGATGGTGGACGCCATGACCTGACCCGGTGTTGTGTGATTGCTGCAGTGGTGGTGATGGTGGATGCCATGACCCGACCCGGTGTTGTGTGATTGCTGCAGTGGTGGTGATGGTGGACGCCATGACCCGACCCGGTGTTGTGATGTGAGTGTTGCAATAGTGGTGATGGTGGACTGCATGACCCGACCCGGTGTTGTGGTGTGACTGTTGCAGTGGTGGTGATGGTGGACGGCATGACCCGACCCGGTGTTGTGGTGACTGTTGCAGTGGTGGTGATGGTGGACGGCCAGCCGGTGAAGCTGCAGCTCTGTGACACGGCCGGTCAGGTGAGCCGGCAACTTCGCTGCCGGCGCAAGATACCGGCCCGCCTCGCACCCGCTCGCCGCCCTGATAACCGGCCGCCGCGTTGGTCGCGTCCGCCGAATGAGCCGACAACGACCCACTTCCGCCAGCTGACGTGTAATCTCACCACCCTGACTCACCCTCTTAACCTTCAAACTTCGGTCGCATATTGACGACTCATCCATTCGCGTCCATTTTCTAATGATTAATCGCCGCGGTATGGCGATTAATGAGGCACGGGTTGGTTCTTTACCTGCACAGCGCCTTAGATGCATTGGTTTTCACTCGGCGCTCTACAGGTTTCGATCAAGCGACCCCCGACCTGACGAATGTCTTCAGCAGTGACATATGTTGAACATCATCTCACCGATCACGCCACGTGCTCACAATATACGTCACGTCGCCGGAGTGGGAGTGGCTGGTATTTCGTCAGGTGCTCCCCCGCCAGCGATGTTGGTCCGCGTCTCCAGCTGTTCTGACCAGCGACCTGGGCCCGTCGGCGCGTGACGGTCGCCGGCGTGTTGCAGGACGACTTCGACCGGCTACGACCCGTCTGGTACGCCGACACGGACGTGTTCCTCGTCTGTTTCTCGGTCGTGTCGCCCGCTTCGTTCCAGAACGTGCCGCAGAAGTGGGCGCGCGAGATCCGCCAGCACCGGCCGCAGGCGGCGCTGGTGCTGGTCGGCACGCAGTCCGACCTCAGGTCGAATGTTGAGGTGAGCCGGCACACGTCGGCGCCGTCGCCGTCGCTCCGGTCACTGCTGGTCGCCGTGCGGCGGCTGGAGCACGAGCGTGCGGGGCGGATCACGTGGCGATCCGCCCGACATTGTCGTATCGCCCTGCAGCGTCGTATCGCCCGGCAGTGTCGTATCGTCTGGCAGCGTCGTAACACCTGGCAGTGTCGTATCTCTCGGCAGTGTCGTGTCGCCGGCTTCATCCGATAGCGACGAGTGTGATGTCACCTTGCATAGCTCTAAACCAGCCATTAATCGAACAGGAGCGATGAACCCTATGTGGCGTTCCTATGTATGTGTCACCCTATCTGTGACGTTCCTATGTATGTGTCACACTGTGTGACATTCCTATGTATGTGTCACCTATGTGTGACGTTCATATGTACGTGTCACCCTATATGTGACGTTCCTATGTATGTGTCACCCTATGTGTGATGTTCCTATGTATGTATGAATTGCGAGTGTGCTGGATTCATGTTCGCCCTTGCCGTTTGTAGAGATTCCAAGGGCAGATCCCAGGTCCGATTAGTAGAGGGGTTAAGAGGGCAGACTGGATGGACCTTCAGGTGAAATTGTTCCTCCACTTGTTGCCTTTTTAGTAGAATTTGTATGCTAAGGTCCCCCGGGCACGTGGGAGATTTACTTCAAAGCAATTGCTGGTGTATTCTACGAATATTGTATTCCCGGCATCAATAGTCTGCGCCCAGCGAACCAAGGCAGGGCCGATTGTTGCCGGTATCTCATCTCGCAGATCCGCCACCGGTCGACGCGCGTGCTGATGTATTCGCAAGGCAGTCGAAGCACAACCATCCAGTGCATCCCTGGTGACGTGGGTCCGCCCTGCTGCAGGTGCTGATCGAGCTGTCGCGCTACAAGGAGGCGCCGGTGAGCGAAGCGGAGGCTCGTCGGATGGCCGCCAACATCAAGGCGGCCGCCTACATCGAGTGCTCGGCGCTCACCCAGAGGCACGTGAAGGAGGTGTTCGACCAGTGTATCGTGAGCGGACTAGCGGCGCGCCGCGGCCTGCCCGTATCGCCGTCGCCGTCGCCGGCGCCCAGCCCCATGACGCCCAAACGGCGCGGCTGGCGACGCTGCCTCTGTGTGTGACCTCGCCTGCGCGTGCGCGCTCGCTCACCTGCGCCGAACTGTGCCTTACGCAGTGACCGGCCGGGTGCCGAGTGGCCGGCTTTCGACCCTAACTGATACAGACGGGCGCCGGCTGTCGCGGCCCACTGCCGGCTGCTGCTGGCTACTGGCAGTCTACCAATGGCGGCTGCTGTTTGCTGGTGGCCGTGTCGGCCGCAGCAGCCGCCAGCCTGCGCTGTGCGGCCGACACGGCACGCTGGGCCGGGCGTGCCCCGCCGACGCACCGCTGTGCTGTTCTGCTGGCTGGAGATGGCTCGTGCCGCAGTAGTGCCGCCGCCGCCGCCGCCTCCCACCGTTGGTCGGGACACGTGTGCCGTTTGCTGTCGCCGGGGAGGCGCGCACTTGTGGTCTCGGTAATACTCACACCGCTCCGCAGGAATCGGCTCCGCCTTGGCGCGGCAGCTGCCGGCAGCTCGTCGCCGCGGCCATGCTCGATGTGCACCTGGCCTCTGTTGGGTGCGAACGTGCACGCTAGTGTTGTTATGGGGGTGGTGATCACGAGACTAGACGTCGGGAGGGTGGATGGGGTGTGTTGATCGTCGGGGAACCTGGCTCAGAATTGGAGACGGCAGAACCCGACAGTGTATCCACTATAATCGCGTAAGGTATGATTGCAAGCCAGCCAGTCGAGTCCACGGTCGTGGTCGGCGTGCATGCGAAAACCTCGACATCGTCCACACCGTGTATGGTGTAGATTCAACACAGTGCTTTCCGATATATTGACAGCAGTGGTGACCTGTGGCGACTTGCGGACGGCGCCAGATTATGAGGGCTGTGCCGCTGGGTAGCGGAGTAACACCTGAGGGCAGCGGGCAGCGTACAAGCCGCATGCACCAGTGTTGGGTTTTGATATTGGCAGGGGCTGTGGTACGAGCGCTTCTACTGTTATCGTGCCTGAGAGTATACAAGACGTTCCAGTTTGATTACGACTGATGACGGTTGAGATTTGTGCGCCTTGCACATTGCCGCTGCCTGTGTGCTGCAGGCCAGCAGACATTTTAGGAAGGCGGCCAGCACCGTTTGTAGGAATTATGCCCGCATTTTTGTCATGCTGATCGAGTGGAACGCTGGTCATAATCTTGCCTACTGCGTGTTCAATATATGTACGCTGTATATCATGGAGCAGTCAAGCCATGGCTTGTTTTATCTGGACATTTTCGTGCATGTTATACTGCGTGCGCGGTGCAGTTAGTCTAACCGAACGTTTTGCAGATGTGGCACGCATACTCAGCGGAAGTTCGGTAGGTGTGCCACTCCGACACATCGGCCGGTGCCCAACCTCCGCAACTCTCCGATTTTCATGAAAATTGGTGCCAAGTTCCCTACCCTGAGCGTTGAACACGCCTAGCACGTTGCAATGTCAGTTCAGAGGTTTGATCGTCTCCGGCAATCTCAGGTCACCATAATACATGGGTACCTTAGATTGCTAGCTACTTATCTAAGGTAGTACATCCTGAAAATTAAGCATAGAGTTGGACGCGCAAATGTCCGCAGATTCTACTAATGTTATATTAACTAACCTAGCTTCAGGACACTAAAATGGCTTTACGTAGAGTGAACGTTTTTGGGAAACTGCCATAGAAACATGGGATGGGATGGCTTAGTGGGTTAAACACAGAGCTGGAGCCTTTAGGTAGTTAGTAGCTATTTGGGCTTTAGGGCACATCGACTGCACGGGTCATTTAGCGGACAATCTGGGTCCTTTGAGTCGCACACAAACGGCAAGCTTTATAGCGTTTGCAGGGGCACTTGCCCTTTAAAAGTCTGAAGCAAGACCTATGACTCCGGTTGCAACGTAACACAAAATGCAGATCCTTATGGTGTCCTGTCAAGAACAACATTGCTATCTCGAAATTGCAATCATGGAGGTCACCGAACTGCGGTCAGGTCAATCTCCACGTTTTTACGAGTGTAGAAATTTGGTTTGGGCAACTTGCGCGCGAAAAGGTGAGATGCATTGGAATAAGCATAATTCTGGCTCACAATATGGATTCCCGATGGTGAAGGACTTACGCTAGGCCGAGACCATGCGAATTCTACACAATGCCATCAAACTGTTGCTGCTCTTCGCGAAGTCTTATCTGAATAGGGCCTCTGTGCCGCCTAAATCTTGCGGCCAAATGGCTCCCAGTGCGAAGTTATGGATCCCCAGGGCCATAGATAGGTGTTCTACGACCGTTGCAGTAGCCATGGCCACTATCGTTGGTATCCCTGCCAATCAAGGATGTATGTCCAGAGCAGACAAGAGCACATTGCTTTCGACTCAAATTTAAGAGAAAAATGTGGCTGGATATGCATTCATATATGCATATATATGGATATATATATACGCTACGCAAAAATGGAGTTCGAAAATATAAAATAAAGTAGCTGAAATCTTTGGTTTCGGAAAAGTTTGAGGGGGTCTCTTCAGATGTTCGCCCCTCCCTGGACCAAATCCTAGCTACGTCACTGTGCATGCTCGCGTGACCTCTTGCGATAGACGTGCTATTTTTATTCGTGTACCCAGACGCGAAGCCAAGGTGACTCCCCATTGGCACACACAAATACACTAGATTAAACGACACGTTTTGGAATTTTCACCATGCAAACCACTCAATATTCGGCGCTCTGGGAGCTTTTTGTTTCAACTTCTACAGGTGAGGGGGGGGGAGGTTAGGAAAATTATCGCCTCCTCCCAAATCCCTTGCATGCACCCCAGCAAAGCAACAAATCTCGCCGGGCCAGAATATTAAGCTGCCGCTATTACCCAAAATTGCTATTACCGAAAGGCAATGAGCACTAAAGGTCTGACCCATCGCATAAAACGAAAACATGCTATAAATGAAACCGTTGGCCTTTGAAATTCCAACAATGGGCATGCTTGGCATACTAATACACATCTTAGATGACTAATCAACGACTGGCAGTCTCAGCTTTCTGAATTATCGGCAATGTAAATTACACTTATAAAGCAGTGACCCAAAATTGTCGAAGGCTGTCTATACCAAACCGTTCACCTGACAAATCCAAGTGATATGCGTGCTTCCCTTGTAGCCAATTTTGATAAAAATCGGAAACATGTTGGTGTAAATGTGGCACTATGGCTAGTCGATTCGTCGTAGAATGTCCCAAGTGCAAACAGTTCTATGATAATTTTGTCCTTCCTCATAACCATGAGCCAAGGCAACACTTCCTATGTCTACAATGCATTGTGGCTTCATGCGCTGTGTTCATCACTGCCACTGTTGGAAGATCGATGAAAATGGCTATCAGTGGAAGCTTATCTTCATCCTGGACGGATTGAAGGAAGGGTTGTTTGGTTTGGCATACGCGAGGTGGTACGACAAACGCACACTTCAACATACAAAGCATCAGTGTTATATTGTCGCACACGATCGTTATCACAAACAGCAAACACTGGAAGAGGTACATCATTACCACAATACCTAAATGCAGTTCCACTGCAAGTCTATCAAATCTAGAGAAGGCAAGACATTCTCCAGTGTTGGCTGCACTGCCAGCGCCGTACATGAACCGACATGGGAAAAACTAAACACCCCATGGGATGAGGCACCATGGCGCAAGGCCTCAGATCAAATACTTGTGCTGGGGGCCCATCATCCGCTTCATACCATGTGGCGTTGGTGGTGTGTTGGAGTTTAGGGGCGCGTCGAGGCGTTCAACTTCGGACAGATATAACGGGACAATGAATTAACTTGTCACCCACAACAAACGGATAGTGCGGCGCGGTAGGCCAAGGTGGGCACAGCTGGCCAGGGGCGTCGCAACCGGGGGTATGGGGGCGGGCTGTCGCCTACTCCCGAGCAACCTTGGTTCAAGGACCTGGAAAGGTTTACTGCAATCCCCACCCCACCCCCACCCCCACACACACCAATATTTTTAGCTGCTTTTTAGCCTTTAGCCTGTTCGAACTTCCATCGTTTAGCGAAATCCTAGATTAGCCAGCGGTCTTATAACCAGCAGGCCATGGTTGTGGCCTTCCCCATGGGCCAAAGGCTGGCGACGTCCCTGCCGCTGACCAAGCAGCTTCTTCGAAAGCCTGCGCCAAACAAAGCCAGATGTCAGTTTCATGAGCCTCTCGCCTACACAAAACAACACTACAGACCAAACCTTGCGAGTCCTCGTCTGATGACAGACTAGGCGTGGACAGTCCTCGTCTGACAGACTAGGCGTGGCCAGTCCTCGTCTGAGACCGGGGGAGCAGTCTTCGTCTGACAGGCTGGCGTAGTCAGTCTTCGTCAGACAGCACGGAATCCAGCCAATCGTCGTCCAGGAGACCGGTAGGGCCGCCGCCGCCGCCGCCGCCGCCGGAAACTGCGCCGATCCTGACGTCGCTGGCGGCCGGGGCGTGGTCTGTCGGGGCATCGTCGCCACCGGCCGCTGTCGCACTGCCGCCGTCGCCGGCGGAAGGCGTGGCGTCAACGACTGCATGTATGACGTCATTGTCGCGGCCAGCGGCAGCGGCATGGATCGGGGCGAAGTCGGCAGCCGCAGATCCGACGTTAGCGGGCGAACAGTCTGAGGCAGTGACGGTCGCTGTGAGTCAGCAACGCCGATACGGCCTGATTGCGTCTGGGTGCCACTCAGCGGTAGCTGTAATCTCTGATAAGGCTGAGGTGGCCCAGACGCTCGGTAACACCACAGTCGGGTAGTCATTCGAAGAAATAGACCACAATTAATTTAGATTCAACGTGCACGCATTCCACACCTATTACACGCATATTCCATCTGCGCTTACGATAGCACAAGCCGCCGCGATCGGTACCTCCATGAACTTATCTTTCAACGAGATTGACAATAAGATGAGATACCATTTTATGATTATACGCTCTTGATATGCTGCCAGGATCTCACCGGATGCTGCCATGCGATGATATCTCACTATATGCAATTACAATATCACTATCTCCCTCTATGCAATTACTGTGGGATATCACAAAACCTATGGTGACCAAAGTTTTAGCAATTAAACAAGCTTCTGAGAAATAGTTGATGATAATCTACCGACAACGTAACGTCTAGCTCATCAGATTTTAATCCTAATACTCTACTAATTTTCGCAAAGAAATACTATCTGGGGGCGGAAAAATACTAGTAGGGGATGCATCGAATGCGTCGGTCATGTAGCACGAAATGCTAGCTGAAAGGAACCCACTTCCTTCATTGACGAACCGCCCAGACAACAGCACACTTCTGATTGACGACAGACACAATAGAGTATAGACAACTGTTGAGCAGTTTGGCTACAAAGTTCTTAGATAATCGTCAGACTCGCAAGCATTTTGTTGAGATGTGCCGCGCCCTGACTGGTCTTCCGAAAGACAGCGCCACGGTGTGTGTTCAGAACCGAGCACCCACCACGAGCTAGTGTTCTGGAGTCCAGCGCCAGTGGTCGGACAGCAGCTTTACGGAAGGAGTAGAGGGCTGACCTCAAGGAAAATATGGCCAGACACGACAAATAACATAATGAACGTCTCATATACCTAAGCACGGGCCATTCAGCTGGTGCAAGATAGGCTGAAACAAATACGTCTACCAACTGTAGCTCCGCGCGAAGTTGAAAAAATGCGTCCAACAATTGTGTCGTGTGAGGCTTTCAGATCAGAAAGGACGATTTAGGTTGATTATTGGTCTTACGACACATCGATCGTTGTGTCATGTAGCGTCGCCAATCTCTCACGCCGATTGGTCGCGGGCGAAGAGTAGCGACAAGTGAGACTCAAATCCACAACCTTTCGATCGTGAGACGACCAACTTACCCCTAAACCACTCGTCCCCAGAAAAGACGAATTAAGAAGAAATATAAACGTCAGCTGATACAATTTCTAAACCCTACCCCATGCAAGGAGAGTTGCTGAAATTCCTCACGTTACGTTTTCTGGCGACCACGGAAAAACGGCACGGGTTAGCGCGCTGCCACATGGAAAGTTGGCGCATTCCCCGTGAAAAGTTGGCGTCCCTCTGGCCGAGAAAGGCACCACTTTAAGAACGCTGGAGTGCATCCTCCCCCTGCCGATCGACTGATGTTTTTTTAGTCAGACTTACTTCTTTCAAAGAAAAAGGCGCCACTTCGGTGTGCTCAAGTATACTCACCACGCTCCCACTCAACGAATTTTTCGACCGAACACGTCTCTCCGACGAAATGTGCCCTCCTCGTGAGCATTCCTGGATCAGCCCCTCACTTGCCCCAACGTTCAAAATACAGAATACCCTAAAAAAATGAATGACGATCCACAACAAAAGTGGACAGGCACAATACTCACCTGGCAACACAATGCCAATCATGCGGGGTGAACCGACACAATACACATCAAATGGCCCAAAGCAACATCCTCGGCCTGAGCCAAGAAACATTGTTTGTTATTTGGGCTTTAGGGCGTCTCGACCAGAACTGATCATTCGCGAGCAGAGAAACATACTCAGCTGTTGAATCGACGTCATAGCCACCCATGTGATACTATTCAATGGAATAGTATGGAATGGAATACCACGTGGCTGTGATATTATTCAATGGAATAATATTACAGCCACACATCAGTATCTTGTGAGAGACATGATTGGGACTACAGCATGAACTGTACGCCGGGAATGCGGAACAGCCACACACTGCTATAGTTCACGCACTTGTGCCTGTGGCCCGACGAACCTCCAGAGAAACATGCAGTGAAGGCATACGTTCGGAAGCTAGGGTTGCTGTACGCACAGAATAGCTATCCAATGGAAGATAACGATTGATATGTAAATTTCTCAGAACAATTGTTCCACATCGAGTTATTGAAAAAGCAACATAATGAATTTTCCCGGTAGTCCCGGTAATCCACCGCCCTGTTTCTGATCGCGTAGCTCGGGCCAGTGGGGTTCGCGGAGCCCCAAAAAACGGCCCTGTGAGCAACCATGTGCCAATAGTTGAAGATACACCCTACTTCTCACGGAAGTTATCATATAGTTATCTCAGTCACACTTACCATGGACGCTCTCGGGATAATGCAATACCCACCAGTATGGTTAATGGAGATAGCATGTTATCCCATAGGGAGGACTCTCATAGCGACACACCACGGCAGTTTCTAGGAACGAGGCACCACTGACCAGATGAGTTTCCTTCGATCACGACAGATGGCAGGTACGTCGCTCACCGTCATACAACCCTCACCAAAGGAGGAGCTGGCCATCAAATAAGTCACCAGAGGAGCCGCTCGCCGTGACAGAAATGGCAAAGTAATCACCATAGGGGATGCTCACCATAGGAGACACCAGGATAGGAACCGAACAAATGATTTCAGGGCGTTTTATTCTTGAAGAAGAAGAATATCGGGCTATTTCATGACTCATTCAACCGCAAGGCTATATAGTGTCGCCAACCTGTCGCACCGATTGGTCGCGGGTAGACTCTGTCAATGCTGTCAGCCGCGAGATTGGAACCCACAATCCTGCGATCAAAGAGTCTGACGCTCGACCAACTCAGCTACTGAGGCCCCCGGGTTTCTATTCTTCATTCCAGGAATCATCACATTTTTCCCGAAATATATATACTTCGTTATTTACAAAATGTATACACTCCATTACCTGGTGCTTCAATATACACCCCATAATTCGACAAACTGGAAGATTCCATAATTCGGCAAACTGGAAAATTATACACTCCATTGCCTAGTGCCTCTCAAGATTGTACACTCCATGGCATAGTGCCTCTCAAGATTATACACTCCATTTTTGGCAAACCCAAAAATTATGCACTCCGAATCCAAGACCGAAAGTGAAAATCCAACACTGCTCACCAGAGGAGCCGCTCGCCGTGGCACAACTCACCAGAGGAGCCGCTCGCGGTGACACAACCCACCAGAGGAGCCGCTCGCGGTGACACAACTCACCAGAGGAGCCGCTCGCCGCGACACATCTCCCCAGAGGAGCCGCTCGCCGCGACACATCTCCCCAGAGGAGCCGCTCGCCGTGACACATCTCCCCAGAGGAGCCGCTCGCCGTGACACGACTCACCAGAGGAGCCGCTCGCCGCGACACATCTCCCCAGAGGAGCCGCTCGCCGTGACACGACTCACCAGAGGAGCCGCTCGCCGCGACACATCTCCCCAGAGACGCTCGCCGTGACACAACTCACCAGAGGAGCCGCTCGCCGTGACAAAACTCACCAGAGGAGCCGCTCGCCGTGACACAACTCACCAGAGACGGTCGTCCGGTCCTGCTCGCCAGCCGAGACCACCAGGACTCCGTTCACGAGGCGGTCATGGCCGGCGCCGGCGCCAGCGTCGCCGTCCGACCGCAGCAAGTCCAGAGTGTGCTGGCAGACCTGTTCGCGTCGACTCTGCTGCACTTCGGCCCGCTCCAGAGCGGTCACGGGCACGTCCGGGCTAGACATCTGGCTCGCCTCCCGCGCGAACTCGTCCAGCTCCTCGTCCTGGCGACAGCGCGACGCAGCACATGTCACTGGCTCGTCCAACAGCAGCGCATGCACGGGGACGAGAGCAGAGCGCGCAGCTTGACGCGCCCCATACAATCGTCCTGGCTGACATCATCATCGTGATCATAACGTGTATTGCAATCATCTTACAGTTCTATTGGACATTTTATCAGTGGTGCAAAAGCACTAGGTGTTTAAATCATGGCACCAATCTGAAAGCATGAATTGACACTGGAGTAAAAGATAAACATAAGTGCACTCTTCTCACTGGGATATTTTTCTGATATATCCCAAACCACCGACGACACAGATCATCTGTGAAGCCACCGCCCAATCCGCCATGGATCGCGACCAGAATTTAGTGCAACTTTAGACCATTGTGAGCTGGTTATCAATGTTAGCTGATGTCAAATACATGGATTTCGAATAAAATGTTATGAAAATGGCAAGCCACCACCCGACCGTCGTTTTCGTTCAATCCGTTCCCATGTAGCAGGATACGAAGCTTGGTGAGTGGCTGGAATTCTGGGAAATTACAGCATGTGAAGCAGAGCCAGCACGTGAAATTTCCCCATATGATATAGTCATCCCGTGAAAACGATTCCAACCAATATGTTACCGCATTTTGTCAGATGGATGGTTTGTATTCGTCTCTCACGTCCTGCCAATAGGGTTCGAATAGTTTCACGGGCTCGGGATTTGGCCTCCGGCTGGGTGCGTTAGTTTGCAACTGGTCTGATAAGGACAGCGACGAATCACCACGATGGCCGTGCAGGTGCATTGACGGCACGTTAAACTTTCTGTTCACATGATGTCAATGAGCTGGAATTAACGGATCGGATGGTGGGGTGGGGGGAGGGCCCACGCAACAAGCTCTGCTTAGCAACACGACCCTTATCTACAAAACTACCTCAGCAAGAATGTGGAATACATTTTTGTTTAACCAGCCAGTTCCGCCTTGTCACTGTAATAAGCTACGCAAAACGACAGGCTTAAAAAGGCTTCGCCACGGCCACATAGCATCGGTAGGAGCGCACTGGGGTGTGCCGATGTGGCTGGTAGAAGCGCACTGTGATGTATCGTGACTCGTCTCATAGCGTCGGTAGGAGCGCACTGGTGTGTGCCGATGGGGTTGGTAGAAGCGCACTGTGATGTGCCGTTGTGGCTCGTCTCATGGCGTCGGCAGGAGCGCACTGGGATATGCCGATGTGGCTGGTATATGTGCCGTTGTGGCTCGTCTCATGGCGTCGACAGGAGCGCACTGGGATATGCCGATGTGGCTAGTCACATAGCCTCAGTACGAGAGGACCTGAGTGTGCCGATGTGGCTGGTAGAAGATGGTCGGCAGGAGCGCACTGGGATGTGCCGATGTGGCTAGTCACATAGCCTCAGTACGAGCGCACCTGAGTGTGCCGATGTGGCTGATTACATAGCGTCGCCAGGAGCACACTTGTACCGATGTGACTGGTCACATAGCGTCAGTAAGAGCACACTGTTGTGGGCCGATGTGACTGGTTGCATAGCGTCGCCAGGAGCACACTTGTACCGATGTGACTGGTCACATAGCGTCAGTAAGAGCACACTGTTGTGGGCCGATGTGACTGGTTGCATAGCGTCGCCAGGAGCACACTTGTACCGATGTGACTGGTCACATAGCGTCAGTAAGAGCACACTGTTGTGGGCCGATGTGACTGGTTGCATAGCGTTTGCAGACGCTATGTATTACAGGAGCATTATATACAGGAGTGTTCTGAGGTGTGCCGATGCGGCTGGCCACATAGCGTCAACGTTTGGTGGCAGGGCCCATCGCAGTGTCGGCAGGAGTGCACCGGGAGGTGCCGATGTACCGTGAAGTGGCAGGCGGCGATGTCGAGCCGCTCGTGCAGTGGCACGCGCCGCAGCACGTCCGCCACGTGGTCAGCGTCCAGCGTGAGCAGGGCGGGAGCGGCACCGGACGCCTCCTCCAGCCACGACCGCTCACTGCGCAGGCTGAAGTAGCCGGCGCCTGTGGCTGCACCAGTGTACAGCTGGTCACACGGGGTCACGTGGGGCCGCACGGGAGCGCACAGAGATTATGTCAGGTCACGCAGCGTTGCATATGGTTACATTGCGTCGTATCCAGTGCGTAAGGTCGCACAGGGTCGCATCAGGTTCTGGATTGCTATATCATGTCATATGGGGACATATTTGGTCCCATCATGTCACACGTGGTCGCAGAGGGCCATTGTTATCCGTCTGACACTGCCGCGCCAGCGGTCCGTCCCACACCTGACACTGCCAGCCAGCAGTCTGTCCCACACCTGACACTGCTAGCCAGCAGTCTGTCCCACACCTGACACTGCCAGCCGGTAGTCTGTCCCACACCTGACACTGCCAGCCTTAGTCTGTCCCCACACCTGACGCCGTCAGCCATGGCAGTCTGTCCCACACCTGACGCCGCCAGCCAGCAGTCTGTCCCATACCTGACACTGCCAGCCAGATAGTTTGTTCCACACCTGACACCGCCAGCCAGCAGTCTGTCCCACACCTGACACTGCCAGCCTGTAGTCTGTTCCACACCTGACACTGTCGGCCAGCGGTCCGTCCCACCCCTGACACTGCCGGCCAGCAGTCTGTCCCACACCTGACACTGTCGGCCAGCGGTCTGTCCCCCCCCTGACATTGCCGGCCGGTAGTCTGTCCCACACCTGACACTGCCAGCCTGTAGTCTGTCCCACACCTGACACTGCCAGCCAGCAGTCTGTCCCACACCTGACGCCGCCAGCCAGCAGTCTGTCCCACACCTGACACTGCCAGCCAGCAGTCTGTCCCATACCTGACACTGCCAGCCAGAAGTCTGTCCCACACCTGATACTGCCAGCCAGCAGTCTGTCCTACACTGCCAGCCAGCAGTCTGTCCCACACCTGACACTGCCAGCCAGTAGTCTGTTCCACACCTGACACTGCCAGCCAGCAGAATGTCCCATACCTGACACTGCCAGCCAGCAGAATGTCCCATACCTGATACTGCCAGCAGCTGGTCGAAGGTGTCACCCAGTCGGTAGTCCTCGCCGGGCTCCAGCTCCTCTGTGGTCTCGTCGTACTTCGCCCAGTTGCTGACAATCTTCCGGTGGTGGTACTTGGCCATCGGGTTGGGGCGGGGGTCGCCGCCGGCTCCAGCACCCGCGGCCCTGCTGTGCGGCTGGCGCCGCCGCTGGTACAGGTGCCGTCACGGCGCTGCCGCTCGACTTGCCGACGGACGCGGCACCGCCGCCACCAGGCCTGTCCGAGCTGGCCCTGGGTGGTGGGGCTTGTGGAGCCTGTCCAGCCCCTGCGCGCTGTCCCGGGTGCGGCTTCCGCTTGCCTTTCTTGTCCGGACGCATCTTGGGCTTCTGGTGGTGTGAGTCAGGTTGCTAGAAAAACTGCAATGGGTACCAGCATGCAATTATCAGTTAAATATGGTAGATACTTATGTAAGGGAGTTGTTAACATAGCTTTGACTATTGTTTGGATGCGCCATATTGCAATTATCTGGAAGAGTTGTTAGTTCAATGAGTACCTGCAGGCCATCACCTGTTCGAACATAGCACATAGAAAGCAATACAGAGAATGAGACACAGTAGTCCATTTCTCCATCTTTTTTGATGAGGCAAGAAGGCTGTATACTAGGTACCATAATAGTATCAGGCATGTGGTGGGTGAAAAGTCCATTAGGTACCTACGGCATAATGCAATATCATGGCACCTTTAACAAGACATCTCATTAGTGCACAGCAGGCAGGCAGCTGTGAAGTGGGTGTGGATGACTGATAATCCACTGATGATTATTATTGGGGTTTTAGGGTGTGTCAACCAATCTGGATTATGTTGCACTCATATCAGACACACACACAAAACAAACAAACAAACAAACAAACAAACAGACAGACAGACAGACAGACAGACAGAGAGACAGACAGACAGACAGACAGACAGACAGACAGACAGACAGACAGACAGACAGACAGAATCCAGCGAAGTGGGACTCGCTTTCCCATACGATGGAGCGAAGTGAGCTGCAATAGAATGTCTCGTACAATGACGTTTTGTTGATAGAAACTACGCAATACGAAGAGACTGCTGAGAGTATCAGTCAGGATAGCATGTAAAACCTCGTCAACCTCGATGCATGCCAGTGCTTTGTTGGTGGCGATCAACTCGGCAGTAAAGACCGTGAAGTGTGGCGGCGGGGAACATGATCTTGTGACGGATTCTCTCACGAAGGCACCACCCACTCCGGTGTTCATTTTCGAGCCGTCCGTGTAGGTGATGAGGTAATTTTGATACGTCGTGGATATATGTTCTAACGAGTGGAAGTGCAACTCCTCCTTAGTGACATCTCGCTTTCTCATGTCAGCAAGGCAAATATCGATATAGAGGGAGATCAGCTCCCACGGAAGAATAGACAGTTCTTCATATTGCCGAATTCCTTGCGGTAGTATTTCCATTTGTCCCCGGAGCGCCCTCATTCGCACAGAGTAAGGCGTTCCTCCCCTTATGTGATTACGAAGGACCGCATGCATGCCATGAAAAAACTGCCGGATATGACGGTGGCGTCGGAAACTGTCGCATTTGCAGGCGTATCGAAGACCCAGCATGTCGTGTCTCATAGATAGCGGAGGATCATGAGCATCTGCTAGCACGTTAGCCGTGGGAGAAGTGAGAAAAGCCCTGTAATTATTCGCACCGCGGCATGATGTACTGGGTGAAGCGTACGCTTTGTAGTAGCACACGCGCCATCGTATATAAAGCACGCGTAGTTATATAAAGCAAGCTTCGGGCGGATCAGACTACGATACAGCAGGTGTAGTGTCCTTCTATCAGCACCGTATGGCGTACAAGATACACACTTCAATATTGCAATTGCTTTAAAACATTTGTCTCTGAGTGTTTTGATATGTTCTCTGTGTGTCAGATGATGGTCAATCTGCACACCAAGAAAACGAGCCACTGGTGTTGTAGGCACTTCTTGCCCGTACAATCCCAACGCCATGTCCGGGCAGCTACGCCTACGTCGACAAAAATTTACTGCGACTGTCTTCGCTACGGAAAACTTGAGATCCGTTTGTATTTCTCTTCTCCAGGCGGGAAATTGCAAGTTGCAGCTATCGTTCCATAAGATGCGTTGACGAGTCGTGTGACCAGATTGCAAAATTGTCAGCAAAAGAGACTGTCCGATTGATGAAGGGGAGTAAGACGCCGATGTCGTTAATAATAAGTGAAAAGAGAGAAGTGCTCCAGGACGCTGCCCTGGGGAACTCCCTCCACTTGGTGCATACAACTTGAAAGCTGGTTACCCACACGCACACGAAACTGTCTGTCGGCAATGAAGTTTTTTTCTTCAAAAATAAACATGCTCAAAGCTCCACGGAGGCCATGCTGATGGACCTTCAGCAGGATTCAATGTCTCCAGGCGGTTTCAAATGCGCTCTGAATGTCGAAGAACACTGCCCTCAAATGCCTATTCTTCGCAAAAGCGAAACGTGTCTCTGTGTCCAACTTTAAAACGTGGTCTACGGTACTGCGGTTTTTACGAAAGCCGCAATGATCGTTGGCCAAAATGTTCTGAGTTTCTAGGAACCAAGTCAGTCGAAGGCTAACCATTCTCTCCATCAGCTTGTACAATGATGAAGTGAGCGATATCGGGCAGTAGTGAGAGGGACCATGTGGCTGTATAGCGTGAACAATGGGCTATTCTACATCGCCTGGATCACTTATGATATTTCCCCCAATGTTGAGGGGCCGGCAGGTGGCGACTGAATTAAACTGACGGATATCCTTTGTATACGCAACCATGCTTCCGATGTTGGTGTCGTACGACTTATCTTCCCTATATATGCTCGCCAGGAGGAACGTTTCGCAGCACGTATAGTTCGTCGAGCCAGTGCCCTAGCCTTTTTGAACGCCAGCATATTATCCATATTGCTGTGCTTGCTGAACTTCTTAACAGCCCGTTTGCGAGCGCAGATAGTCTGTATTCCTCGGTCCACCAAGAAACCGGAATACGGCGCGGATTGCCAGAGGTGCGTGGAATGCACTTATTGGCGCAATGGAGAAGTCGTGATGCAAAATATTCCACACTAGTGCAGTGATTTTCAACGTCTGCTGCAAAATTCATCCGTGCCGGGAATTCGAAACTAGTCCAATATTTCGTCCTCAAGTTCCAATGTGGCAGCCGTACTCCCAGAATTACGGCTCTCCAGAAACGTCAACCATATCAGATAATGGTCACTTCCCAGGTAGTCACCATGAGCTGACCATTCGAACTGCTAAGCCAGTTCGGGGCCTGCTATGCTCAAGTCTAGTCCTGATGTCCAAGGCGGAGCTCGCTTCATGCCTCTGATCGGGGATGATGGTGCCGGAGCATCGCCAACACGATGGAGGGACCGGTGGTGGAATATGGTGTCTCAACGGGAGCTGAGGAGTCTCCAGATGCCGATATTGGATGAATTGTCAGCTGGAAGGTATGGGCTCTCTGCTGTACGCTGGGAAACGCGTTTCGACTCGCCCGACCAACCGGTCCCAGGTCCGGGACTGCTTGCCGAGCATTGACCTTCGGGTTTTATGTCACTTATGGAGGCGTGACGGGGATGCGTTGCAATGATTGACCGCGAAGCGTTAGAGGGGAGGAGGCAGGAGGGGAGGAGCAGGAAGGGGGAGGGAGCAGGATGGGAGGAGCAGGGGTTGATCGCGGTGATGCGGGAGTCGGATGGGTTACTTTGGACGTGGGAATATTGGGTGTGGTGGATGGGGTGTTCGAGGGTTTGGCGTGTTCTTTTTTGGCACGCTGTATCAGAGTATACTCGTCTCCTTCCTTGTGTGCTTTTCTTTGGCTTGCTCCGGCCTTGACGACCGAACTGTGTGTGGCGGCTCTGGTGACTCCGATCTCGTGGAAGGAGGTGCATACGCAATACCAAACGAACGTAACAAAGTGCTAAGTTGGACGAGCAACTGTGTGATGCTGGTTGGCCGCTGTTGAGCAAAGGTGGTAGGGCTACCGCGAGTCATCTGGCGTAGGACACTTTCGGGTGGTTTTCCTCGTATGCCTCACGGGCTTGACGAAAGTACAGATTCCTCGTGCGTTTCAACGATAATATCTCTCTTTCCTTTATGTGCGCTGGGTATGATCGATCAGAGGTGGTGTGTAGCACTTGTGTCTACCACAGTCCACACTACACACGCTGCGATTCGCACTTCCAGAGTGTGCTCTGCTGATCCACATGCTTCTGCAGGGGTGGGTCGCAGGGTGGCCGCGGAAGTACAGGAGTTGTCATCGTCCATATCGCTGGCACTGGAAGCACCTCATTGTATTCGGGACGCAGAATCCCACTTTTACTCCGATGTAGTCCTACTTGCACTGCTGATGGCAGGTCGGTCAGTGGAGCTCAAAGTGAGGACGATGTTGTTAGTTAGTTGGGGAGAGTCCTTCCCCTTCGCACTTTCATTCTTTGCGCTTCTACCACACCATATTCTGTTAATCCGTCAACTATCTCGGCCTTCGAGGCGTCCCTTAGATCGTAGCAGTTGATTACTCCTCTGCAAAAGTTCTTCGCATTATGCGGGTTCAGCTTTGATTGGAATGAGGATGTCTCTAGCGCATCTGGGGTTCGTATGCTATAAATGAACTTGATCATGTCAAATCTCTCCTTGCATCCTCCTGGTTTCGAGACTCTTCTATCCTTTCGTTCCATAATTTGTCGCAGCGTGTGACGGTCCAAGGCGGTCACATCCTCTCTACCCTCAGCGAAGGGGGAGAGAGATGAGGTCTTTCTCGGTCAATGGATTTAAATATTAAAATGCGTGGTATGCATGTTCTTGGCGTAGACGTGATACTCGTGCAAAAAATATGCCGGTCTCTAGCACTAGGTGGATTACCCTGCGGAGAACATATAGGGCGGTATGCCTCTGCCGGTATCGGGTTGATGCGACTTCCACTGGGTAAGTCGGTCCCCTTGGGGTCCATGATGAGTTTTGTGTTGAACGAATCCATGTGAGTATGTTTGGCTTCAGCTCCCCTGTCGCCTCACCACACTGGGGCCCTACTGGAGGGACGCCTGGGTCCCGCGGACGGGAAGGTCGCCAGGCGCTTGAGGCTATACGGGGCAGGCGGCGCCTTCGCCCAGCAGGGGAGAGACTCACCACCAGCGTTGGAAAAGTGGCCCTTTTTGGAACTTTTGCAATCAAAAATTATACACTCCGGAAAAAATACACTCCTTGAATTGCTGGATGAAGACATACTTAACTAGAAAGACAGCTAGATATCGTGATACAATAGTGATAACTTGGGTGGAGAGAAAGATTCAGTCATACTGGGTCCCTACCACATGAAGTTTTCAGTATAATTGAGGATAATACACATTTGTTATTTTGGGTCATCTGTAGGCGCATTCCAAGAGGAGGCAGGAGTGGAGCCGAAAATGAGATGCCAGCCAGATTGGAAGAATATCAGTTTGCTAGCATGCACAGAGTAAAACATATGTCAATGGATGACAAAATGTGGATCACTGCAGTCTGAATATGATCTTAATGCCACTGAACATTCCATATTTCTGGCATTCCATCTTCATATCATTCCATAACATTCCATTTGTGCCTGTGCGATTTCTGGTGAGGTGCAGGTGAATTAATAAACAGCCACCAATGCATTCATGTGTATGTTCTCCATTTGTGGACAAACCTCAGAACAGTGTCTCTGCTGGATCACAGTGGTTGGTTGTTTGCTGGGAGAGAGTCATCACAGGCAGGGCCGTCCTGGGGAAGGTGGCCTGTGTCGTTGGAGGTTACAAGCTTAGTTTTTCGGAAAATTTGGTGGTGATGTGCACATAACATCTTCAAATCATAGTGACAAGCAAAACCTTTTATTTTTACGGTGGATCCTCAGGTGATTGTAAACGACACTGCTTTGGAAGATGAGGGCGTTTGTGTTTATAACTATGATTATTTGTGCAGTTCACGGGAAGCCACTGTTCTGCACCTAAAGACAATGCCCCGTCCGGCGCTGCTGGGTTTTCCTGACGGCGGTGCTACCTTATGGCGCTGTTTTCAGTGTGAAGCTCTACACAAGATGCTCCAGTGCCGTTCAGCTCACTGCCTAAATATGAGTTTGCGGAAGGCCTGCTGCAGGTGCCGCAGCCGACGACGGCAGAGTGCAGCGCCACTGCCCCCGGACCGGTCGCTGCTGAAGATCGGACGAAATTGAAATTGCGCTTCCGGAGGAGGATTCGTTACGTCACGCCAACTCCGACGCGTCTCGACAGCTGGGCCGGCTGGCGTACGTTCCGCCTGTCCTCCTGGCAGGCGACATCGAAGCTGAACCCAGGGCCAGAACCAGGTACGGACGACGCCGGCGAACGACACCCAGGTAAAAGGGCGGCAAGGAACTGCCAGCACCGTCAGCATCTACTACCAGAACGTCAGGAGTCTCAAGAATAAGCTGTCGTGTTTGCGGTCCGAAGGCTCCTACGCGGAAGAGTTACGATGTCATCAGTCTCACTGAGACTTGGCTGAACTCTGATGTCGCGGACGCCGAAGTCTTGCTGGGACTGAGCGACTACTCCCTTTTAGGAAAGACCGTGTCAGGAGAGTAGGTGTCGGTAAGCGCCGTGTATAGCCATTCGCAGTGAGCTGATGCCTGTGCAGCGCGGCGACTTAGATACTAATTGCGAGTGTATTGTTGTCCAGGCGGGAGTGTTGCGGTCTAGGAACTGTCTGTTTGCATGCATAACCGGCCCCCAGACAACACTACGTGCTTGTCAGGTACTAATGCGTTCAATTGATGTCAGCTTCTGGTCTGCGCTTACCATCTGTGGCGATTTTAACGCTGACGATTTGCGATGGTGTTTTGACCTGAACTTGATAGCGCCAAATCCGTGTTATTGAACAGCAACAACAAAACGACATCGACTGAATTTGCTGACAACACTGAGATGTACGGACTGAACCAGCTGGTGACTGAACCGACTGGGAAGCTGGCACCTATCTGGATTTGATTCTGACCAACGTTACCGGCACGCGGCGTCAATTTGCGATGGTGTGTTTTCCTCCGATCACCGCGCTGTGAGTGCCAGGTTGTCGATTTGTTTGTCGCGCCGTGTGCTGCCAACGCGCTCCGCGCATTCAACTATAGGCGAGCTGACTGGGAACAGGTTGCGCACGACGCTTCGCTTGTGCCCATGGATAGCTTTGGAAGACATGTCCGTAGACGGGCAGTGGAATTGTTCTACGACTTTGTTCAGGCCGCAAATCTGGCGACACATTCCGACGGTACCCTGTCACGCAGATACCCGCCTTGGTTTGACGGGGCAGTGCGCGCCGCTCTGCGTGAGGAAGAACGTACCTTTCAGTCCAAGAGGCGACTTCCCAATGAAGCGAATGTTTCCAATTTCTGCGAGAAGAGAAGGTTTTTCAAGGATCTTGTTTCGAAGAAATATCGTGACTCTCTCATTAGTCTGATCGCTGACTTCAAAACAGCTCCAAAGGGATTTTGGTCATTCCTTAAGTATCTGTGAAGCTTTCAAAACTTTGCCGTCAAATTTGAAACTCGAAAATGAAATCGCCTCGGCTGACGGAACAAAAAGCAAATATGTTCAATCGATACTTCGCGTCTAAATTCACTGTGCCTTCAGCACCGGATGAGGCCCTGCCTCCTTGTTGTGACTTCGGGATCGGTGCACTCTCTTCAGAATGTCGGTGACGCCCTTCCGAATTGCAGCTTTGCCCTCTTCAGTTGACAAAGTCGAAATCATGTGGACCGGATGGCCTCAGCGCTGTAGATTTTGAAGGAATGCGCCGATATCTTGTCGAACCCGCTGAGTATTATCTTCAATAAGTGTTTGCGACTACTGGCATTTTTCCCGAAAAGTGGAAGGAAGCGAATATCATTCCGGTACACAAGAAGGGGCGTCGCGACCTGGCTAGTAATTACCGATCCATTAGATTGCTCCGCTCATTGCAAAGTCTTTGAAAAGTTAGTGTGACGTGTTCATCTCTCCACACGATTCGGCCCGTAATTTCCGGACTCGCAGCATGGATTCGTGTCAAAGAGGTCCTGTGTGACGAACCTGTGCGAACTGTTGGCGCATGCCACTTCGGCTCTGGAGGATAAACAACAACTTGATATAATTTATACTGATTTTAGTTCCCGTTTCAACGCCCGTTGATCATCGACTTGCTTCACAAATTGGAAAATGCGTACGGCATTTCTGGCCCAGTTCTGGCACTTTTTAGATCGTAATTCATGAACAGACGCCAACGTGTGCTTGTGAACGGTTTGACGTCAGGATGGTCCCAGGTACTCGAGCGGGGTTGCAGAGGTTCCTGTTGGGCCCGAGCCTCTTCCTGGCCTTCATCAACGATCTTCCCAACGTTTTAGAATCGTCTTGCCTTCTGTACTGCGACGATCCTCAAAATTTTCCGTACAATCAAGGGCCAGGAAGACGGCATCGGGTTACAGCGTGATCTAAATTATCTGGAAAATTGGTACAAAAACCTGAAACTGACCCTGTGTGCCAACAAGTGCTCATTTTTCGAGTCACTCCAAAACTCAACCATTGCCTATACGTTTTTTCAGATTGGATCAGCTCAACTCGAATTAGTAACATGCACGAGATAACGGCATCATTCTGACACCAAATTAACTTTTTCGCATCACATCGACTCCATCGTCAGAAGGGGAAATAGAGCCTTGGGCCTCGTAATCCGTAGCCTACAGGGGGATTAGAGGCAACCACAGCAAGACAGCTGTAGTAGTGGCCTACTACGCCAACGTAAGGTCCATACTCGAGTACGGAAGCGTAGTGTGGGCGGGAGCGGCGTGCACTCACCTAGATCGGCTGGAGAGCATCCAACACAAATTTTTGGCTTTTCTGGCGGGAACCAGGCGTGACAGGTACAACCTAGGAAATTACGATGAACTCTGTACAAAATACAACGTAACGAGACTGTCTGGGAGGAGAGAGCTACTCGATTTGTCATTTTTTCACGGGCTGCTGAACGGCCGCTGCGAGAGTCCGCTCCTCCTAGGCAGGTTTCCGCTCCGCGTCGCGTCTCGTCGGACCAGAAGCGTCGACCTGCTTCGCGGTGCCCCGTGCCCGCGTCAACGCTACTGCAACCAACCTGTTCTCCCGCTTACCCCGAGCTGCGAACGTATTAACCGCCGTGCAGCCAGCACTGGATATGTTTCGGGACTCCAGACGCACTGCGCTTGCATTCCTACATGCAACTGCTGCAAGGTGATTGTAGTGTTTCGTCATAAACATGTACGAGATCTTAACATAAACATTCTCACCTCTTTCATCAGGCCATTATATATCGTACATGTTCATTTTTTACTGTATTGTTTTTAACCAGTCACCATTTTACCATTCTGAAGTAGAGTGTAACGAATGGGCGGCGTGTTTGAGTGTCTGTATGAGGACCACCATAATGGGGCACTGTTCCTGTGTGTGGCAAACCGAATAAATAAATAAAATAAATAAACAGAGTCCAGATGTGCCCAGAAGAATGTATGGATGAACACCAAGAGCTAGAGTGGCATCCACACAACTGGTAAGCCACAAAGTGTAGCACTTCCCCCCAAATCTCCAAAATACTGGTAGATATGAGCCATGATTTTGCTACAGTATAGGAATTGTCATGGGCACTATTAGTTTTCCACACATGTTTTACACACATTTTGCCTCCATGAAGCATACAAAGGTATTAGGTTTGGCTAAGTTATGCTATATTTTTTTTTTGTAAGTTATCCACTTATCAAATTCCTTTCGGAATCATTCAGGATTATAAAAAGTTTTTTGAATTTAAAAAACCACTCAGGCTAGCATAGGCTGTTTGGTTAGAATAGGCCATTTACTTTTAATTTATTAAAGGAAAATTGCTTAGCAAATGTTTTATTAAAAAGGCTTTCTTGCATCCAGTTAGGGCTGCAGATTTTTCTTCATTTTTAACATCACATTTCATGGTATATTTCCCAACTAAACCTAAGCCACTTTTCGGGTGTCATTTTGCTACCCAACTGCACTTGCCAAAAAATGTGCAGTCACATCATGTAAGTACCTACATTACTTAACACATTCATAATCACTGCACAAAATAAATTTCCAAGAAATCAAATCACCTTTTAAACTGCAAAATTTGCTCCACTCAGAAAGTCACAGACCAGAAATGTTAAAAGTATAATGGCTATTCAATGGAAAATGGGGACAGGATGCACCTAATAATTCCTGAACATTTCATGAATCCACAAATAATGCTTGAATACATGCATATCTATAATATCTGCAGTCAATGCGCACTGAAGAGGCCCAGCCCCCATTTTGAAAGAAAAACATTCACGCTTCAAATGTGGCAAGTGAAAACAAAATTTTCCTTACAAAAGCAAAGCAATCAGTTTTGCTCATTTCTACGCTCTGTCGGCAAAACATCGCAGCAATTAATATTATCATGTCCTGCTCCTTGTATTAGAGTACTGTGAGTCTCAGGCCCCCGGCCCGAGGCGACCATCCACTTGGCCGGCGGGCCCCACGGGCCCGCCCACCCTTCGGGGATATCGGGACCAAAGTTTTTAAAGGTGTGTTCGTCCCCTGTTACAACTAGCACCGTACGACGGGAGACCTCAACCTTCAGGACTTCGCCAACCCCGGGGACGGGCCGAG
>JAOTOL010000408.1:15000-62488 GCA_034440575.1 Imbricaverruca yamaguchii | reverse complement strand
CGCACGTACCCCCCCCCACACAACCAAAAACTCATTGGGATTTCGCACACTATATCTTCAGATCTCACAAATTTGAGTTTGTATTCCACGATGTGTATGTTTATGTTTATTCAGCTTACTCACGAACGAGGAAAATCGTCCAATAACTGGTGAAGTCAATTAAAAAAAGAGCGGTACACATTACATGTCAACATAACAACGCTGAGTAATGGCATGTGACAGCAGTTTCATACAGTGGGCTCGGATATATTGTCATCGTCACCGTCAGCGCCTTCCCCTCACTCCACACACCAACAAACACACACCGGCTTAAATAGAAAATATTTCAGCGGTTAGATGCAGGCTATATACACGGCCATATGGAGTATATAGAACACACGGGCCTTAATGGAGTATCGGAGCCCAGCAGATCTGAACTGTGACGACAATCGGTGAAAGTATTTCCTTGGCGCCTAACATTAGGGAGGGGCGAAGCCAAAGTTGTGATTGGGCTAGTTCAGGGTAGGGGAGGATATTTTCATTCACACCCTTGACATCAGAATATCTCTTTGCAGTTTCCAGTGAATCTGGAGCACTTTGTCAGAGGGCAATTTATTATCGAGTAACACCATTAAGCGTCCAAATGGAAAAACACGGAGAATAATTTTGTGAAGAGGATCATACTACAAATGGGAAAAAATCCAGGAAAAGCCCGTTTTCTCTAACCATGATGTCCACTGTAGCGAACCAGGGCCGCGGAGCACACCGTCTACTGTGGCGGATGAGTTCCCAGGAGCACACTGTCCACTATGGCGGACCAGGGTCGTGAAGTACACACCGTCCACTGTGGCGGGCCAGGGTCACAGAGCACGCCGTCCACTGTGGCGAACCAGGGCCGCGGAGCACACCGTCCACTGTGGCGGATGAGTTCCCAGGAGCACACTGTCCACTATGGCGGACCAGGGCCGTGAAGTACACACCGTCCACTGTGGCGGGCCAGGGCCACAGAGCACGCCGTCCACTGTGGCGGACCGGGGGTCACGGAGTACACCTTCCAATGTGGTGGACCTGGATTGCTGAGTCCATTGCGGCGTATCAGGGCCATCAACAGGTCAAATTATATCATGCCATGGTAGTGGTGTACCTAGGATTTGCGATTGGGGTGGGCAAACTTATTTGGAATTGTCGCACGGACTCCAATTTTTGAAAAGGTATACAGACCACTGTGTTTGTCAGTGAGATACTATTTTATTTTATTTAAAAAATAATATTTAGGAACCAACTTAGCTGTCCTGTCGAGGCGGCCAAATCTGCCACCACCATTTCTGTGCATTTCGATCAATGGATATTGATGACATCAGAAAAGCAAATTTTGTCAGCAGCGAGTCTGATTTTACTTCCACTATGGTAATGATTGCAGGTACGACGACGAGACAGCGCGACGAGAAATGATTTTGTGTGCGGCACCCTTGTGGCCTTATTCATGTCACCCGCACCTACATGAAGACTCCTTACGTCTGTCATGTGTTCCTACTGTCCGACATTTTGCACCTTTTTTACTTGCTCTTTTTATGCCTTATAATAAGGTCCAGTTACACGAAACCAGGTCATCTCGGATCATTGTTTGTTCACGCAATGTCCTGGTGTACTACTTCGGTGACTTTAAAACCGAATTAAAATTTCAATTCACAAGGAACAGTAGCATTCGGCATAAGACGACATTGCGGGCGCAATGTCGCCAACGCAGCTGACGCGCACAAATATCCCACAATGGATCGCAGTGTAAAATGTGCATGATACTTGACCTGACCTAACATCATTAACCTTGCCACATATTTGAAAGCAGAATGTCCATATCATTATTTTATCAAGTTCTACACGAAATGTTTTCCCCGTACTGCGATACCGAAGTTTTTTACCTAACTTCGGTTTAATAACCTTGACCTCTGTTAAAATTTGGAACGCAGAGTTATTTTATTTCATGAAAGAACAGTATGCTTTGGATTTGGTGTTGCTATGCTGCAACTACTGCGAATGGTGGCATTTTGGAGATTTTGGAATATTATCCGCCTTGATCCGTCCGAAGTCAATTTCAAGGCAATTGAAAATCAAATTGGTGAATGGGATCAAGAAGGCGAATATGGTGTGTCCAGCCACCACCAAAGGTATAGAAAACTCCGCACTTAACCTTTTGGATGGAAAGGATTACAAGTATTAACAGGGCTGCAGTAAAAAATGATCCTGTTGCAACACACCTGGTGGGTGGACTATTCCAATTCCAACGATTCGAACACTGTTTTGCTTTCTGACATTATTCCCAATTTCCCAAGTTTTGTACTTTTTATTTCCGACTCTAGAGCAAAAAAAATCATTCGAGCCGACATATCCATTTCAAAACCGTCAGGTGGCACTTCTGGGAATCTCCAGGGCTGACCTTTTCGAATTCCTTAGCCCGGAGACCGGAGAGGCATGTACCAAGTGTTTTCAACTCTTGCTCTTGGCTGCGCCATTGGGTACGGGTGAAATTTATAAGCTGTTGTGAAATGAATAGTAAGACGATCGCGTTAAGTGATGCATATGATTAGTTGTGCATTTTAGTTTGATTGGCGTGGTGTGTGGTGACTGACTAGACTCGGCGATCAAGATGACTACATCAGTGCACACGTTTGATCAGAGGATGTTGTTTTCGATTCCTATGATTTTGTGGAAGCTGTGCCCCTTTCCCGACACTGAACTCGCCCAACGAAAACTTATGCTTCGTCCCTCCCTAATGTTAGGCACCAAGGAAATAACTTCACCCATTGTCATCCCAGTTCATGCCTGCTGTGCTCCGATGCTCCATCAAGGCCGATGTGTTTTAGCCTGCAATCGGGATGGAAGAGCGACGGCGACGTTGAAGATTACGATGACGATGACGATAACGTTGAAGATGGCGATGTACCCGAGTTCACTGCATGACACTGTACTAGCATGATATAACTCACAGTTTGTATTGACATGTACTGTGCACTGCTCTTTTGCTTATGTGACTTCACCTGCTACTGAATGATTTTCCCGTTGGCGAGGATGCTGAAAAAGCATGAACATAGGCATCGTGAAAAATCAGAATAATTGAGGTCTGAAAATATAGTGTGCGAGATCCGAGTTTTTGGTGAGGGATGGGGATGGAGGGGGGGTCTAGTACACTTCGGACCACCAATGTTTTTAAAAAATCGACACCCCTGTTTCGAGATATATTTAATAGGCTTTAGGTCATTTCTGATTTTTTTTTATCAAGACGGAATTTGATTCTCGGAATTTGAATTTGAGGTTGGAATGAGCCACTACTATGCCGATGTTGTAAACTATTTACATGTGAAATAAATGAAGGACAAAGAATTGAGAACTTACTGTTTGCATGAAAAACACACAATCCCTATAATTACAGAACACATCTAGACATGCCGCCAGCAATTTTGTGCCCAAAATGCCGTCACCCTTTATGTAAAATATGATCCTCGCCACTGCCGTCGAACATTTGCATATCGGACTTAACTTCTACTAATGCTGCTACTTTGAAATTCAGCCGGCATCAGTGGGATCAGCAACAATGGGCAGCTAATTTGAAATTATCTCTCCAAATCCCAGCAATTTGTCTGCAGCTATCAGAATGTATCGGTCTTCGCGACCTTTTCTTTGCTTCCCACTACGGTGTGTGTCCTTGTTCCCAACGTATGGCTGAATTTACCACGACACTTGCATTTCATTGACGTCGTTCACCGTTCGGTGAATAGTCTAAATAAAAATAAATCGGGTTGAGGTCTTTACGAATAGATGCATATCACTCGCACGTCCGGCGCTCCGCGCCAACTTCCCATGCCCGGGGGCAGATGTCTGCCCCCCTAAGATCTCTAGAACTGTGCTAGCTAGCGACAAACGGAGAACGGCGTTGGATAGTTGGTGGCGGGCTCTATCGAATCTAACTATCGAAAGTGTTTCGGTAATTTTTTCGCTCAGGTCAATATTCAGGTCACTGTGCCAGCATAGGTCAAATTCGACCAGATCGGGTGGGACTCTTAGATATTGACACATATCTCAGGACCTATAACAGATAGAAACAAACGGCGAACGCTATTGGACAATCCTTGAAATGTGCCATCGACAATAGGCGGTGTGATTTAAGGTCAGGTCAACCAAAACTGATCTCAGGTCCAGGTCATGAAGTGGCCTAGTGAGGGCACGTAATGTATCAATCGACACATCTTGGCGGTACAAGCACAATGACGGTAATTTCAGCCTTCTAGCTCAATGCAGTGCGATGTAATGCGCAGATATGTGTAGTGATCTCAGGTGAGGTCAGGACCTTGGTCAGGTCCCTGAACAAAAATGTCAGCGGTAGCATTGAGCATAGCTTCCATCTACATGTCACAACCGTTGTGAGATCATTCCGAGAGCAAATATGTAGCCAGGAAACATTTGTATATTTTACCATAGCCCTATAATGGGGAAGCCATGGCCGCGACCTGACCTAAGATCAATGCTACGAAAAAACGCTATACATATTATGGTCTCTGATGAGATCATGACGTGTTATAAGTGTGAAATAAATCGCCCAATTGTTGTGGAAGTTATGACACCTAGAACTCCGAGTATAGTTGGGTCACTTCGCCTGACCTGGTGACCTGGCCTAAGACGATCCAAGGTTGAAAATGTATGAGGATATGCGGGAAAGACTATTGAGCAGCCAGGCGAGGTTTGGCCTTGCTAACTCGATTAGTATGGCGGCAAATTAGGAAAGCCCGCAGGGGGCAGATATCTGCCCCCTCCCCGGACGTGCGCGGGATATCATAAGGAATATCTACTGGTAGTTTTCGATAGTTGGCGTCATTCACATTGCTGGTTTAATTATAATGTTTGACTGAAGTTGTTGGCTGAATATGCCAGATTTCTGTAAATGTCTGTACCATTGGGTCACCTGAGTACGCCGGGGCAAATTCCCGGGTGCATTGCTCCATTCCTCGAAGACATGTGTGAGACGGAGTTCGATGAGACTAGACAGAAAATAGGTGGCACCACTGGTCACTGTTGTCGGCGACGGTCGATAAGTGCCGCCATCAGTGGGGCAAAGTGTGCCGACCAGACGTGACCAGGAAGCAACTTGAACGAAATGGCTCACGATAATTGGCGAATACAGGGAGCAATTTGGGACGTGTGTCCTCTCCTCCATAAGACGCCCTTATGACGGAAAAACAGGCCCTCCAGGACGCTGGAGCGTGGTACCCCACCTTTGAATATTTGCAGCGCCTACCCCTGCCCCTGCCCCCTGCCCTTCTGAGCAGCGCCTGTCCCTCTGAGCAGAGCAGACGCCCCTCTGATTACAGGCAAAACTCACTCAAAATCATCGGTGCCCATTCGGAGACACGGGGACCCTCCAGACAAGATCCCCTGCCACCGAAAGTATTCCCGGATCCTCTCCTGCTCGTGATCATACCGGAACATAACGTAGATTGGATTGCGATTCATTGTATGACGTCTCTCAGCTGTACAGGTACCGGGTTGTACTTGCCAAAGCTGGACAGTCATACAATAAGACGGATGTAAAGTTGTCTTTTTAGTGGCGCCTTCGTCAGTTATTTCACATGTTTCTCCTTCTTTTCACCTAAATTGACCATCCACCAATCAACACATGGGTTGTTCATGTCCCGCTGGTCACCGGCTTCCAGCGACTACATCTTGGTACGCATGCAGCTGACGTTTGGAACGTTCATCCAGACAGCATGTGAAATTATGCAAAAAGTGTCCCATAAGACGTTCACAAAACAGCAAATAAGCCACGCATGGGTCTCACCTTGTATCGGTGCCACCACACCGCGTGGTGCTCATGAACGTCTGAGTGCACGGGGGGTGGAAGGGGTAGATCGGGTGAGTGCAGACGTATTCGGCCAGATGGTCTCGGGCGTTGTTACTACGCCGGTTGTCAGCGATCTATCTAAAGTGTCCCCCGTAAACAGACAGTCGGCACATAATGCAAGCCGCCCGATGATCAGTTTCTCGAGGCGCAAGACAAATCGCTGACTATACGATCTACCACCATATTGCTCCGATACTCCATGTGATTGCCTATATGTATATACATATGCCAATATCAGCCGTCACTGACGGCGTTGGAATAGCCAGGGCAGAGCTTTGGGGCTCCAGGCACGACTCGAACACCACCCCGCGACAGAAAGCTTGTGGGTCGATATCAGCTGTACCTTATTGGTAGCCCGTACAGATATCCATCATGTTGCATTCACGTATCGTGGAGGGACATGATTTTTGTGATTAAGTAAGCATGTTTTGACAATTTGACGTCGTGCATGCACATTTGGGATGAGATCTCGATGTGTGCCGAGTATGGTGCACTTATCTCGAACTTACATGCACTCTGTTAAATTGTCGGACTACAATAAATGTCACGTCGGATTACGAATCTCTTTTCCGCACAGCTCTTTGCTACGTGCACATTGCAAGTAGCGCGGCCTCCTCCATCGGACTTACCCCAGCCACGCACTCTCTCGGCCTCATGCCGCGCATTTCGAAAGGCATTACCGCATAACCGTGTATCCGGTGGCTGGTTGTATGACATATGCGATTTGTTTGGAAAACTCGTAATGCTCATACAAACATTTGAAAGCTTAATATGTGATGATTACGAATGTGTATAATTTATTGAAATATATCGGCTGTTTTGTGAGCTTATTTTTGTCCGATGTTGCAATTGTTCAATTAATCGCGTCGGTTGTTTCGGTGTGGCTCTGCAACTATCGTATTTTGTATTTATCCATCCCTCCAATTGTAGGCAACAACACACCGGTAGGCTGCACTGCTTTCAACCTCTCACGGTTGCTGCAGTAGTCAATGAACCCTGATTCTTGATGCATTGACATTGTGTATTACTTTTCCCCGCATATGTACATTAAATTATCTGCAACGACACGTGGGCTGAGAATGAATCACCCGGGACCTAGTCTACGGAAATGATACTTGATCAATGTCCACGGATCTTGGAGTTAAGTTGTGTTCGGTATGCGAGTCGAGTCTTCCACGAAGGCCCTCGGAAAGTCATGGCCGTCCGGAGGCGCTGCAGCGAGCATAGTTTGTGCTTTGTTTGCACCTAGTTTATGCTTTCTAGCTATTGCGGGACCCTCATGGGATCTGGCTGCACTGCCAGAGAGTGTACTCTTGCAGGGTGATACGTGGCTGGCCACCATGATTCCATCGTGCGAACGGTACAAGTGATGGGCGCTTATGATTACCGACTGGTCGAGGAAGCGCCCTCAACCGGTCCCGTCTCGGGGGGTCTTCAACCGCCCCACCCCTCAGGTTTTTCGCGGATAGTGAACGAACGGCGTGGGGCAGCGCGCCGACATTTGGCATACCTTTTTCCACATCAAATTGGCATGCTATGTCAAACTTTTGAAGTCAGGTCGCCTAGGGTCAACGAGTTAGTCAAGGTTAAGTGAGGTCACCCCAAGAAAATTAAACCAGTTGTCTCGTTTTAACGGATATAGATATTTAATGAAACTTTGAGCGTTTGCTTATCTTTAGGGATGCAACAAAACGTACGGGAGGAATTTTTCATTTTATCCGTTTTTGACTGCATATTAATTTTGCATATTTTCCTCTTGCAGTTCAATTCGAAGATTCTGGCTAAAGTAAGCATTTTTTATTGGAGCAAGTTGACTTCCAACAACGTTTCTCTGTCTGCTCTACGCATTAGAAAAGGAAAATTGAAGAAAACGTGAAGACGCAAAATTTTGAAATTTCAACAACAGAAAATGGGGGAGAATTTTATGCCTCTGGCCGATTTCGATGTCCTTTTCTGATTCCAAATATTTTTTTTCTCAAATATCCCACCTAATGAACTCCCCAGAGCCAAACACATGTAAGTCGTGAAAAGTCGTGAAAATCTAGCCCCCTAATGATGTCACTTTTTGGGGGAATTCGTTTGGTTGTGGATCCGGACCCTACTCGCCGAGCGCTTTCCGATGTCACCTCTTTCGTTTTCGTTCGACGCTTAGTACGGAATTTAGACGGGATTACTATACGCCCCCCGAGACGGGATGTGAGGATGTGACGGGACAGACGGCGATGGTTAAGCCCAAATAACGGAGGGATACCGGCGGTGGCCGAGTAGCAGCCATGAATGGTCCAGGCGTCTGACCAGTGGGCACTCCGGTGTCGCGTTTTTCAGTATATTTAATTTCCCAGCTAGCAAATAATATAGTGAGAAGTTTCCCCAAATACCACATCTCAGAATCATTGTAGGAATGTCTGAACATTCACAATTGACCATGCTCATTATCAAACTGGGGATAGGCGGCATTCATCATACAATCCCAGTATTTGAATGTTAGTTCGCTGGATAAGCATACCCTGTCTGGATGCCTACATGTTCAAGTTCTGAAGCAGTGTTCAGATTTGTTTGAGTTGAATGCCACATGCAAATGGTATGCCTATGCTTGTCTTTTGTTTTGCAGGATTGTGGCAATATGGGTACCTACACACCATACCTGGTGAAATTTTATATGAAACATTTGCTGCAAGAGTGCATAACTTCCAGTATTGCTGTACGTTAAGGCATTCACAGCACATGTTCTGCATGTATTTTAACTCAATAAAGAAAACAGAGGGATATGTTTTGTTAGCTTCAGTTATATCAGTTTCAATTCTGCAAAATTTTGGAGATTATTTGTTCATTTTCATTTTTCTATAACCAATACATTCTTCTGTAAATGTTTACATGTCAGGAAGCAGGCAATAAATGGTCTTTGAGTTAGGTAACATTCTAAGACTAATTACATTAGGAATGATGATGGAGCAAACATTAACCTAACCCAGCTTAACCTCTTGTCAGAAGAAATCATCTTAAAAGCTAATTGGCCAAATGACAGCCAAGGTACCCGAAAGCCCAAATCATCTAAAAAATGTTTGTAAAATGGTATTGTAGTTTAAGGCAACCTTGATAAGCTTTACACACATTTCACCTTTATGAAGCACACAAAGGGTTAAGCTAAGCAGGGTACCCTGTATGCTGGGTATTTTTTTCAATTTTTTAGCATTATAAAATTGAGCTTTCTTTTTAAGAAGAAAAAACTTCAGGCTAGGTTAGCCCGGAAAAATGGTTTAATATTTCTCATTTGCTTAATTTGTTTTTCCAAGGGGAAGATTAGGCGTGAATAGGTTACCTTAGGTTACATTATTAGGTTTGTTAAATTGTATGCTTTTCGGGTTTTCTCAGGCAATGTTATGATGTCTCATTTTAGCATACATTTTACATTATATTATCTGAATGAAGAACTTTTTGGTATGATTGTACCTGTCAAATGATGAGTAATTATTGCCAGAGTAAATGATCAGAGAAGAGAGCAGAGAAACAGGGAGGAAGGGAAATGAAGGATTTGATACATTGTCTTAATCATGTTGACACACATTGTGTCGGATAAATTCCAAGCATTGAAGAACTATTCTAATACACAATTTTCCAAAAACATTTCTTATCTCATTAGTCCTCCTAATTAATTCACAAGGGATAAATACTTGAAAATTACAAGTCACTACCTATGGTATGCATAAGTATTGTACATATGTTTTTTCCCTTCAGTTCATTTTGAAATTGTTGGTTTCTTTCCTCACTATAATATTCGGAAAGGTAATTAGCATGATGCGACCAGTCATTTCCTCTGCAATTTTATATTTCTTAGTTGGCATAAAAAAGTAACACCATAAAAATGAGTTTTGGGTTGGGTCATATAGCATACCAAATAATGTTAATTAAAAGGAAAAATGGAACCTGGTCTAGACTAACCTGGACTAAATTCTAATGAAAGACATTTTTTGTAGGAAGATGGAGAAAAAAACGAAAAAAGTAATTCTGCAAAATTCTCAATCATTCTCAGAGTTAAATTACATAAAGCTTCGAGCGACCAGGCCCCTAGGGCTCAAATATGCTATGTTAGCTGGGATAGGCAGGCGTGCCCGCTTTCAGTCATTGAACCCTCCCACTCTTATAATTTATATTGGGTCGGAGTATGGTGGGCTTTGATGGTAAGCCTGCATACGTCAAAGGGCGTGACCTCTTAGTAAAAGTTCTCATCTAGGCCACGTCCACCAGAGGCATAAGATTGTCTCTAAAAGTGTGCATGTGTATGTGGAAGGGGGCAAGCCCCTTGAACCATGAAAAGTGGGGGACCATGCCACTTCTCTGTTTCCACGCCTATGATGTTTACTCGTCTTGCCGATGCCGGGGGATTCAGTAACGGTGGAAATGGCGAGGGCAGTGGCATATCCAGGGGGGACAAAATAAAATAAAACCATTCTTGGTTTAGGGTATTTTATGATATCATGTTCAGGTCCTATCCTATCCAGATATGAGTATCATAGTAATTGGCATTAATTTGTATACCACTCGATCCGACTCAAAACAGGCTGGGTGTACCCACGCTTCGCGGTGAAGGCGGAGACAAACATTTGCCTTCGCATGTGGTGACTCCATTATCTATATGATGCTGCGTGGTAAATAATGCATTTAAGACAAGGTTTGTTTCATATGAAGAAGAAAAAATAAGTAAAGTCCCATACACCAGCATCCTTATCATCTGCACCAAATGGGCATTGTCATCGCCGACATCGTTGCGATGTTATTTCATCTTTAATCAAATTTGACGATATATAGCGGCAGTGTCAGTTGATCAGGAATACCTCCATTGAAAGGAGCGATCAATTCTGAAGGCGTTCCAGGGGGCATTTTTAGTTCTTACCATCCTTTGATCAAAATATTCAATTTCACATGCGACCACATCATGCTTCCGGTATTCCCCATGCTTAAGCTATATGGAAATTCGGTGACCTGACAACCTTGGAACAAAATTGACGATTACTAACGACCATTATACTGGGGTCTAAGTGGTATAAGCTAATACAGAAATTGTGAATGTATCCATCACAGGTGGGGAAGAATATTTAGATAGAACACTTTCTTTGTTTTTGACAATTATCTTCAATATTTGCATCTAGCGGCCGCGGCCACCATGCGACCCAATGGCATCCTTACAGTTCGAACATCCGCCGCAAACGAAGCGCCACAAGTAGCGTGACCGCGCACGTCCCCTATCGTTCATCGAACGCCGTCTCCGTAGACGAGGTACCGGGCGTCCACTCCTCAACCGAGGTGTTACAAACAACCGGATAATTCATGCGATGATTCATTCAGACGGGATGTCAATGCACGAATAGCAAGAATTATATGGATGATTGTTCCCATTGTCTCACTAATACACTAATACTCTCAAAGTGTAATCAACTAATGCTCTCACACTTTGAACCGTGTTGCCTACGACCAATATTGTCGATGAGATGTTGCGGATTTGATGGATGCATATTAACTTTGTATGATAACAGTCAAATGTCAGCTACACAGCAATAAGATGAGCAGCTAACTGCCTCGGCGGCGCAGTCGGTTAGCGCTTCTGTTTGGAGCGTGGTATACCCCTGGCTTGTCTGACCACGAGCTTTCCTTCTGCCGGCTGCTGCCCGGGAGATAAGGTGGGGGATGGGGATAGCAATTGGGTGTGTTCCCGTGGCCGTTCCCGTACTACGGAAGAAACACATCTGCATCTGGCATCTGACTCAACGACATGCAGATGATGCAGATAATGATGATGATGATGATGATGATACCTCTTGACAGATGATTCGGATCAGTAGCACGCACCGAGGTCACGGCCTGACCTCGTGTCACCGAAGCAGGCCGCTGTTCCTCAGGTCCAAGAAATCTGGTTAGCCCAGTCTTGTGCACAATGTGCTACCATGGAAAATCTTAGAGGAAAGCCTGTGAATAAGACGTCTGGAAACACACGGGAAAATGGTGCCTCCGCCTTCTACATTGCGTGAGGGTGTGTCCATATGTGTGCACTACAGAAACCACCGGGCAGGGGACGTGCACAAAATTATTATTTACGAACATTTAGTTAAGCAGCCGACTAGGTAAATTGAAACACTTGCAAAATGAAAGAAGGGCAAATTTTCTAAAATAGCGATTGATATATTTTGATAGCAATTACATATTCGTAATCACCACACGCTCGGCATTCGAATGGTATGTGGCAATCTAATTCCGAATGGATAAATTTTGATTGGGGATTCTGTAACAAGAGCGTCATGAGCATTTCAAAGGCGGAACAGTCTGGCCGAGCCGGGTCGGGCAAAGCTGAGCCGGGCCGGGCGACTCGGTGTGAGACGCTCGAACGAATGTTTGTCATATTTACACGGGAGTGGACCCATTCGGGCCTATCCCTCAGTTGCATTAAGCACAATGCCAGGTCTCCTCCGGCAGGTAGGTGGCACCATCGCCACGCCGGGTGGAGCCACCAGTCGGTAGGTAGGTGGCACCATCGCCACGGCAGGTGGCGCCACCAGTCGGTAGGTAGGTGGCACCATCGCCACGACAGGTGGCGCCACCAGTTTGTAGGTAGGTGGCACCATCGCCACGGCAGGTGGCGCCTCCAGTCTGCAGGTAGGTGGCACCATCGCCACGGCAGGCGGCGCAACCAGTTTGTAGGTAGGTGGCACCATCGCCACGGCAGGTGGCGCCACCAGTCTGTAGGTAGGTGGCACCATCGCCACGGCAGGTGGCGCTATCAGTCGGTAGGTAGGTGGCACAATCGTCACGGCAGGTGGCGCCACCAGTCGGTAGGTAGGTGGCACTATCGCCACGGCAGGTGGCGCCATCAGTCGGTAGGTAGATGGCACCATCGCCACGGCAGGTGGCGCCTCCAGTCTGTAGGTAGGTGGCACCATCGCCACGGCAGGTGGCACCGTACAGTGCGTGGACGCCGATGGACACAGCGCAACTAGTTTCACATGTATAATTGGGCCCGTTGGTGTTGCGCAAGCAAAAGGGGACCATTGTTCTGCCGTGTCGTCACAACCATTTTCTATTCCCCTCCATGAGGAGCGGCTGGTTTTGGGGCGAAGTTTACTGAGCTGGCAAGTGTGATTCTGACCTCAACTATCAAGACTCCGGATTCCCGTACGTCAACTAATGAAAACTTCTGCCGAACATACCCAGCACAGAGGAGGATGAACGTGGTTCGAAATCGTTCCGCCAATCATCCAGCACGTATCGCTTTCCTCTGCAACAGCATCGCAACGATAATGTAGCGACGTGCGAAGCAGCCGTCGCTCGCCCCAAACAGCCACCTGAAGCTGCCCCAATGTGACAAGTTGGCAGTGTCAGGTCGCCGGGTGTCGCTGCAGGCCAGCAGGCCGGCTAGTCATGAGTTGCACCGAGCAGGGGGAATTAGATTGTCGCTGAGCTAGAGAGGTGGTGTAAGTTTGGCGCGCGCCAGCTATGTTTCTCAGAAACTCTTGAGCCGAGGCGACATAGCCGACGTTCGATATTTAATGAGAGCAGCCGAAACTCAGCCGTGCTAGCTCGAACGGGCTCGACGGTAGATTTGCCAAATTGCATGAGATGGATGGCCCGCCATCAATTCACTGTTCACAGACAGCGAGTGTTTTGTGACTGGTCTTAGAATTTCTATTGAATTTCCATTGTTCCGCAACCGATGGTAGTCTCACAAGAAACTCGAATTGCCATGCCTCCATGTATGCCACTCATGAACGAGAGGCATTATCTGGTGCGAATTTAAAAAGTAGGGAATGAAGATCTGTTTCGATTTTAGGTGCAGGTTGATTGTATTCTGTCCTGAAAATGCTTCAGTTATCACCATGCCAGCACCAGACTATTTTGATTTCGACAGACGTGAGGAATATATTCCCAATTATCTGCCTCATCCCTAAGTAGAGAGTTTCGAATGATCTTTTAAAGTTAAAAGGACATAGCCCAAAAATGGGATTTTCCAAGCGAAGAAAATAGTCACTTAATAATCTCCGTGCGCTTTATGCATACCGCGTTGAACATTGGTTGGGTTGCGATCCTTCGATGGTAACCGCGCCAAGTGCCAGCGACATACAATCAGAGGTGAAAAAAATGGTCGCAAATTCTATCAACGAAAGTTTGTACCATAACTTTACCACCACTCGAAGGATTGTGTCCCGTGAAGTCCTTTGTTTTAGCCTGCTTTAGTTCCATGTTTTGCAGTGTTTTTGCAATGTTTTTATTTTGGGCGAAAAACGTTTTTATCATCGTGGAGAACTGATCTCTTCCGGCCGCATTTCGAGAGACAAAGACAAAACATGCTGCAAACCGCATCTTTATATTTGCGAATTCATGAAACACGAGCCGCTACATGGTGTCAAAACTCAGCACCAACTTCGTTGTTGGTCTCAACACCCAACGAGTTAAAACTAAGTGCACTAATAGGCTAACCAGTTGGCAGCGGTGCAAACAGGTGGTAATCCTAATTATTATTATTATTGTCATTTAACGACGCTTTCAACTGCTATGGTTATTTCGCGTCGGCAACTGTAGCGCCGTCCCTGCAAGTGGAGAAGCCCATTGGTTGACAGAGCGGCTTGAGCCCTTGTTATGTGAGACAGACGCTCTGACCAACTGAGCTATCCTTCCCTCGCAAGCAGGCGGTCGTAACTGATTGGGTCCATCGGCTTGGCTCGAAGAGAAGGATAGCTCAGTTGGTAAACGAGTTTGTCATGGGTTTGTGGGTTCGAGCCGCGCCGCCGACCAGTGGGCTTCTCCCCTCGCGGTGAGGGCACTACATTACATGTTGACGATTTCTTGTCCTCGTGTGCCCATGCATGGCTGACGATGTTAGGAGTGTGGGAGCGACGCCGAGTATCTCCTGGTGTTTGCCGCGTATCGATGCCTGTGCGCTTACCCTGGTGCCGTTCTCGCTACCTGAGCTGCCAGCCGTCGTCTTCGGGATGAACGGCACGTCAGCCTGTGACGAGGACAGCATCAGCATCCACATGTTCAGGGTGTGCTTCGACTCGTTAGGTGAGGTGCTCATGCATTTAGTCAATTCCAGCATTACCCAATCCGATGTTCCTGATTCTTGGAAGCACTCCCTCGTCTATCCCATCTTGAACTCCGGTAATCCCTGTAACCCTTCCGATTTCCGTCCTATCTCCGTCGTCCCAGTCATTGCGAAAAATTGTAGAGCGTGCCGTACACCAGCAACTCTACAATTACCTGTCCGATAACCACCTCCTCTCCAAAACTCAGCACGGCTTCTGTCCTCGTCACTCGACGGAAACCGCTCTGATCTCCATATTTGACCAGATCCTATCCGCATGTGACCATGGAGAAGTGTCCCTTCTCTGCTTGCTGGATTTGAACAAGTGCTTTGATGTGATAGATCACTCAAAACTCCTGTCAAAATTAAATCTCCACAGCATCGATACTTCCTGGTTTTCGACTTATCTTCAGAAGCACACCCAGAGTGTCAGCCTTACTGACAGTCTGGGTGTCGTTCACAGATCTGCCCCGTTGCCCAACAGCATCGGCGTTGTTCAAGGATCATTACTAGGACCTCTCCTCTGCTGTATCTTCGCCAACGACCTCAACCTGTTCACCGAAGGTGCTGTGGTTGTTCAATACGCCGACGACACTCAAATTTTGGTTAGTGGTAGGAAATCTGAAATTCAAAATGTTGTCACTCATATGGAAACAGTTCTGGCCTCCCTCGACATACGGTTTCGAGCAAATGGACTGAAAAGTAACGTAACTAAGACGCAGCTGATGATGTTGGCAACCCACAAAATTTTCGTGCTTTACCAGATGTCACAGTGAAATTTCGCGATCACGATCTACCCACCATTTCGAAATGCAAAAACCTCGGTCTTATTTTCGATCGCTCGTTCAGCTGGGACTCGCACGTCTCAGAATTGACTCGGCGTTGTTTTGGAGTTCTTGGTGGTCTGTCGCATCTGAGGGGGCACCTTCCACCTGCCGTCATCTCTGCGCTGGTCAATGCTCTGGTCTTCTAGCAGATCCGCTACTGTATTTCTGTGTATGGTAACGGAGCCAAAAAGAACCTACCTCGCATTAAAAAATTATAAGCTACTCAGCAAAGGTAATTTTCGGCCACAAAATTTTTACCACGTTTCGGATCTGCTGAGGAGGCTGGGCTGGCTCAACGCGGAGAACCTGGCCAGTTATCACACCCTTCGCCTCACACACAAGGTGCGACTTCATGATGAGCCAGTCACTGGCTCACGACCTCACCACCATGGCGGAGATTCGTGACCGGACCACCCGTCAAGACCACAACTTGCATGTCCCCCGGTCCCACACCTAGGTGATGAATCCCATTCCCAAAATGATCCCACAAATGACAAACAGCAGTGATATCATGAAGTTTCAGGATTACCAAGGGTTTTTAGCCCCCTGGGAATATTATGGTTGGAACAGCTGATTGTAGGAAACATATGTTTCTATGCAAAGGGACAGGTTTGGGGAAGTTCTTTTTTAGGTTTCTTTTGCTATCAATTTCTTGGAAAAGCTTGGAGCATACTCTTGGGTCCCCAGCATCCAACATTTCAGAAGTATGTTTTATTGTGTGCTAACATATTTTGTTTAAGCAGTATCCTGATCAAAATGGTGTAATCATATTTCTTCTTTATTTAATTTGCTTGCCCCAGTTCCACTTCTATGCAGAGGTACTGCACAGTAAAGCATGACACCTGGAACAGAGATGTGTTACATCCCAACATTATGTCTGGATGTTGAATTCTTACTCTTGGTAATCAGACTGCAACTCATGAAATGTTTCAGGAAGGTATTTCTGGAAAAGCAATGGTATTGTACATGAATGTTTAAGGACGCATGCATCATTCATAATCCATTTACAATTTGTCAAGCAAGAATGCAGTGCTGTGCTTAGCTCTGGGTCTAACTTGCCTATAAAAAGTTGTTTCCCACAACTGCTGTATGTCAATGTAGGTAGGCAAATGTTTAGAAAAATAGGCTGCTCCTGGTTTTTTGGAATTAAAAACATTATCCTGTGTAGAAAATGATTTATTTTCCCCATCTGCGCGTACATTTCTTAAGTTGGTAATATTTGACAATGAGCTGCTGTGATCAAGTAAATATACCTAAATTTAAAAAAAATGGGTGCGACACAAGTTATGATGCATACTATTTGGAAAAAGACACCCTCCATACAGGGTGACCACAGAATACTCCTCTTCATATCCAGGATCACAATGAAGAAGTCCAACGTTTCCCATGCATGACAAAAAGGTCAGAACAAATGTTCACTGGAAAGAATAGAACAAGATAATGGCTCACCTGATTAGCGGAAGATATATTTACTTGCTCAAAATAAAAGTAACCATTGCGCATGATTTGGGAAGAATTTTCTGCAATCAGATTACTACCATATTATAAAAGCTTCGGATGACGTAGAGCGGGCTTGAAGGAAAAGTTCGATCTACCTTCTAGTAAAGGTGTCGTGGAATGGTCCGCAGTGGTAAATTTCCACCGTCGTACGTTGCCGTATTGGTATTTTTTCACCTCCGCATACAATAGCCAAGAAGTGTCTCAGCCGATGGCCACTCTGGCTGGACGGCTGCGGCTGTGTGCAATGTAACCTTGAACCTGCGTCCGTGTTGACAATCGTTGACGCTCCCTGTATTGTGCAAGGATCACCGACCGTGTTCTGCGTATCGCTCAGGGTGCATGCTGTTGCCTGCGTCACTCGTGGCATGTTGCGGCTGTGACGCCACTCGCTGGTGGTGGTGGTGGTATCCTATTGGTCGGTCTGATTGCACCGGCATCCACTGTTCCATCTTATCACGATCCACTAACCGGTCACCGCTGACCCCTCCGACCCCTCCGCACGTCACTTTGTTGGCCGCCGACCAGTTGAAAAGCAAGAGGAGCGAGAGGGAGCGATAAGAAGCGAGAGGGAGCGAGAGGGAGCGAGAGGGAACGAGAGGGAGGTTGAGTCGATCCGATCCAGTGACCGCCGCTAGCCTCGCGTCGGACATCCTGCAACACACCCGGATGATTTACTCACACTAACGCCTGATTCCCTATTGAAACATCAAGGCCTTGCATGTTGTTTTTAAAAATCCAAGCATGCGATTTCTTTTTTCGGAAAGCGAATCCTTTGGGGTATCTTAGACCCAGGAGTAATGGTCTAAGGTCGAGTTGCGCTGTGCAACACCCATTTGCGAACGGGTTGGTACATGCGGAAGGGATGAGAGAACAAAGAGAGCAAAGGTGCTGCAGGTGAGAAAGGTGCGATGAGAAGAAAAAGCAAATGTAATATAAAGAAAAAACATGTGACGTGACGTGACGACGTGACGTTGTCGTGATGTGGTACCGCTATATATGGTTTTTTTTTGCGTGTAATGGTAAATTTGTGTCACGAGGCGGCTTGAGAAAACAACGGTCCGATCTACCTTTCGATGGTAGGAAACTGAGCACAAATGGCGGGTGGCGGGTACCCAACACCCCTGACTCCAATGACGTTTCCAATACCCCTGACACGCGCTTCGCACGGCGTCACCCGCCGCAAAACGTGTGCGTCACATTGTAAAACATGTAGTTCATAGGTCAGAAACAAACACTAGACCCAGGAGCTAGGGTGAAAAAATATAATCGGAGCGCTTCGGGTCACTTCTCTCTTAACCCATGCGTTGTCACCCGTGTCGCCAGTGTGCATTGTTTGTTGTTTACACCCATTGTATTGGTCGCGGAAGCTCGGTCGGTAGGGCGTTGGACTCTTGAGTGGATGATCGTGGGTGCGAATCCCACAAACGGCGGATTATCGAGTTCACCCGCTACCAATCGGTGTGAGTGGTTGACGACGCTGTGCGTGGCATCATTTCATCGTGTCGCAAAATAGCCCAGGGCTCTTCTTCTGCACCCGCTGAACTGAGTGTTAGCAGTTTTCGGGTATTTTTCAGCTGGATCTGGATCAGTTATGTCGGGTCAGTGGCCGGCGGATGTTTCCAGTCGCCATGTTCAGTACAGTGGCGTCCCACGGCTTTGCCGCCGGGACGCCAATGTACCCGGGAAGTACAAACAATGCATGTTCTGCTCTTGGGAACAGGAAGACAGGACGACAAACAACTGCCCTTCGTATCTCCCCACCTGTGTAAGGCCGTGAAATACCGGCATGGCAAATAGCTGGAAACCATAAACAGTATTGCGCTAGAGACATGCCTCCTGCGCTGTTCTGTGGCTGGAACTTGCTATGCCCCTATGAACCTGCTATGGCTTATAATGAACACCTTCGCCGGTGAAATAGTGTAGACGGGAGTCAAAACATACGTCAAGTCGATTTTTACCCTTGTAAAGTTCACAGACGTAATGCGAATTTCCTGGAAAAAAGTAGTGGGCGAGGGTGCCTGTGCCCTACATAGGTACTTCGGTGGTATCGTGCATGGCTACTTCCATATCACCCGCTCATGCTATAGATGATCGAAATATGTCTAAGTCATATCCGCTACACATCGAGGTTGCTGGACTGAAGCGTCAGTGATCTATCAGAAGCGGCTGCTGATACGACATCTAGCCATGGCGTGCAGAGGGTCGCATTAATAAATATCCCCATCACCCACTTTGGTTAATACTGGAATTCAGTAATTCATGGTGAGATATTAGGGCCGAGGGGTGTGGGTGGACCAGTCCTGCCTGCTGAGGTGTTGGTGAGGGACCAGTGGTGCCTGTTGAGGTGTTGCATAGGTGGATCAGTGGTGCCTGCTGAGGTGTTTGCGAAGTGGACCAGTGGTGCATGCTGGGGGTGTTCGTGAGGAACCAGCGGTGCCTGTTGAGGTGTTGGTGTGATGCTCCCGTGCTTTTTGAAGTGTTGGTGAGGTATTAGACAGCTATATAAGATGAAATATGAAGGGTGTACCCACCTGCACTCCGCATGTGCTTGGTGTTTGTACGCCGGTTTTCCCCAACATGTACAGTTGTTCTCCTCAGCCTCTCAGTAGGTGCCATATCGCACGTGAAATTGCCTCGCCTTGGTTGGTGTGCGTTTACGTAATTCGACCGGAGCAGTATCGTCTGATAATTACGTTGGATTGAAAAGATCTGGAGTACAATGCATCGTTGTAAGTGTAATTAGCGCCGTAATGGTTTTACGCGCAATGCATCTTACTGTTCATTATGCTGAAGTAGTGATTTGGTCAAGGAGATGGCTTGTTCTTGTTTTCGTTGCGGTCTGGGTGTAGTATTGTGGTTAGTACATGGTCATTAGACGCGCGGGAAATACGTGACCATTAGACGTGCAGCGAATGCGTGACTGTTAGACGTGCGGCTCACTCGACTGGTCTCAATTACCTTCCGACGGACGGAGAATACTTGGATGGAATTGTAGTACAGTGGGATGTAAGAGAACCGAGAACCCCGGCCTTGATGAGGAGCGTCGGAGACAGGTTTTTGCCAACTCCATTGGGCTACACTAGTTTTGCAGAGGAAAAATGAAGGCACGCCCATCCCTATAGACACCGACACAGAGGATAAAACGTCTTGTAGCCTGGACTTCCTGTATGGTTTTTAGTCCTGCCTGCGGTTTACAAGATCAATACAAGGTTCCATAAGTTCTTCGAGCCGAGTAGCGTAGTGTAAGATGATGTGGGAGACATTTGAACTAACTTTTTACGCCTCTAATTTTAGCGCAAACCAGTTCCCCCCATCTAGAACCAATGGATGTGGTGATGCATTCGCATGCATGGATATTTGCGACCTTGAGACCTTGAGACGCCCGCGGCCTGTCGTTTGTGACTCTGGTGTAGTCAGTGGTTTCCGTACCGACCGTGATTGCATCGTCCACCGCTGCCCATCTTCCAGATGGATATTTACTTCGCAGCATGCGGCGTGATATCCACTTAAAAGTATGGCTCCTGGTTCGTCTATTTTGACTAATTTACGTACACAACTTAAGAAAACAGTCACGAGTAGCTCGGTGTGCACACAATTTGACAACATCAACCACTTCAGCATACGATCAATCGCAAATATGATCTACAGTTTCACGTAGGATACACGGGGCATTTCCGTATTTTTCACTGTGCACGAGAGCCATGGGTAGGTAAAAACCGATTGACTTGCATGGATCTAATGATATGACAACATTTCTTCTTTGCGGGCATGGACGGTGACTTGCATTTAGGAATAGCTTTTGTTTCTTCTGTCTTCCTCTGTGTTTAGCTTTAGAGTATTAAAGTGTATGTGGTATGGACAGGGAGTAAGGGTTGTCCAATTTTCGCCTTCAATGTTTTGCCGTTAGTTTATAATTCTGCCTATCCGAAATAGCATGACCGTTACTGACATCAAAGTGATGCTTTAAAAAAGCCAGGTATATCTAAAGACATAGTATGCACACCATCACGCAAGTTATCATTGTACTATTTCACATATTGTTTTTCCTTCGTGCGCTGTACTTCAGTATTCAAGTACTCATATTTTTCGCAATTAGACTTGGGAGGATGCCACTTTACGATTTCCTCCACGCCTCGTCCAAGAGTGGGAACGATCCATCCAAGGCACAACTATGCGGGACAGCGGGCCACGTCCCAGTGTTCCTCAGTTGGCAGCACTTCGCTTCTTCCGTGGTAGATTTATTGAGGTATTCGCACTGTCTGTCTGATATCTGATGTCTGTCTGATATCTGGTGTCTGTCTGTGCACACGGAAATGGAATTCCTGAATCCATTAGCAGTAAGAGTACATTAAGTACGATTAGGCCCATTTCAGTGGCGTAAGTTGGAGGAATTTCATCAGCTTCACCTAGTGTTTTCTTGGTGTCCTCTTCCGAACTGACAAAGTTGAAAGCTTTTAAGCCGAAAAGTTTCCACCAACGATGCTGGTTTTGGTTCAGTTTCGGTGACAGTTTCCACTAACGATGCGTGTTTCGGTTCAGTTTCGGTGACAGATGTCAGCCTCGGTAGGCCGCAGCTCCGTTCAGAGTCGCCAAACAGGCTGCGGGCAGTGGCCGCGGGAACGCGTCCCGAGGGTGAGACGACCTCAGCTGGATCCGATTATGGCGCTGGCTGCTTCAGACGCGGCGGTACGGCGGCAGCGGTGGGACAGGCGCCGGCAGCCAGCCACCACCACTCGGTCTGGCTGTCCGTGAGGATCGCCGCCTCCACCGCACCGCGTCGTCCGTCTGACCTCTTGATCGCCATCGGTATGACCTCTCGGTCACGGTCTTTCTGACCACTTGGTCACCGTCGGTCTGACCACTTGGTCACGATATCTCCGAACACTCGGTCACGGTATCTCCAACCCCTTGGTCACGGTATCTCCAACCACTTGGTCACGGTATCTCCAACCACTTGGTCACGGTATCTCCAACCACTTGGTCACGGTATCTCCGATCCCTTGGTCACGGTATATCCAACCACTTGGTCACGGTATCTCCGATCCCTTGGTCACGGTATCTCCAACCACTCGGTCACGGTATCTCCGACCCCTTGGTCGCGGTATCTCCGATCCCTTGGTCACGGTATCTCCAACCACTCGGTCACGGTATCTCCGACCCCTTGGTCGCGGTATCTCCAACCACTTGGTCACGGTATCTCCGATCCCTTGGTCACGTTATCTCCAACCACTCGGTCACGGTATCTCCGACCCCTTGGTCGCGGTATCTCCGACCAGCTCTCGATCATTTATTGTCACACTGATTTTTTGGAGAAAGGGATTGGATTGTGAGTCACTTGCTAACATAATGCATGATAAGAACGTTCTGCGTTCCTCACGATGTGCGACCGAGTTGGCGTTTTTGTTTCATTTTGCAACAGTTTGTACGCCGTCGCGCTGAACGCAGCCTAAATAAATCAACGCACCAGCTGACAGGATATGTCGGAGACGGCGTCGTAACCCCCGAGACACTAGTCTCAGATAGTAAACAGCGTCTTCAGGTCGGAGGCATCGGTAAACTTACCCGCCGACGAATTGGCACTCGCGTACACGACGCAGTCGGAGTGGAGTGCCTCTCACTGAGTGCGTCTAGCATGCTGTGAGCCAAGACCAGTGCACATGTGCAATGCCAACTTGCCACCGTTGAAGCAAGCGCCCGGACCAGCCTGGCTTCGATGGCTGCGCTCATAGGCAGTATCGAAACGGTTGGAAACAGTGTTGGTACGTGGCTGCGTGGCAGTCAGATGTTTATTGCGATGCCGTTGGAGACATGATAACGGCGCCATTTCGGCATTGTTTCATCTGAATCAGTTGCTAGTTCCAGGATTAACCTATGATGGAAAATCCTGATGGGCAGTGATCATTCCAGCACGCCTACAGTTCCATGTGTGATTCATTGTACGTCCAACAAGAGCGCGCCGAGAGTTTATTTAGGAGTGTCTCAGGGAAGGTTTTGTTGTGCTTGGATTATTGCCAAAGCAAAAGAGCACGGTATTGATTGAGGCCATCGTAAATTACTGGACGCCATCAATTTCCGATGCACAGTCATGTTTTTACTTTGTCCACTTCGCAATCGTGTAATAATTTGGAGCTACCTGTCTTAGTTATGATGTGACATGTTCATGGATAGCAGTTGCGTTCATGCCTCTTAAATACAAATGTTTTATCACTGATCGTAACTCGAAACTTCCGCCTTGGCAATTCACTCTGTACTGAATTATAAAAGTCGTCTTCCACTTAATATCTTCTTCGCACAATCATGTGCTTATGCACACGCTTCCAACTTTTTGTAGTCACACTTCCAACTTTCCGTTGTGCCGACTTGTTTCCTCCAAAATCACTCCATAAATTGTATTCACTTATGCGTGCTTATTGAACAACCTAGTACAGAGGAACGCACATTTCATCGGGCACTGTGAGATTGTCGGATACGCTCACAGCATTTCACCTGGAACTGGGAGATTGCCTAATACATTCCTGTCATTTCATCTAGAACTGGGAGATTGTCGCATACACTCCCATCTGACTGGGGGATTGTCGGATGCGCTCCCAGTATTCCCTTGCTGCACTTTCGACAAAAATAGTTTTAGTCAATGTTGAACTTGCCTGCTGATACCCGAACCTGTCGTAGTCAGCCACTGTTGTCATCGCCTACCAGGCAAAACCAGGCCAATCAGTTAAAATACACGCAGCAGTTTAGAACCGTGCAGATGTCTGCAAAAGCCGGCATCACAACTGTCGTGGCCGGTCCAGAGCCCGGGAAAGTTCCAGGTCTGATGAAGGTCTCGGTCGTGGATAAGGTTCTGGTCTTAAAGGTTGAGGTTCTGGAGGAGATCCAGTTCTTGGGTAGGGCTGAGATCATCAAAAATATCAACTCCTGGGACGTTTCTGACGTGGTCGGCTGACCCTGCAGCCGAGGTCAGTCCGTGGCGGTGGGATTCTGCCACCGTCACCGACACCGTCACCGCCACCGGCAGCGTCCGCCAGCGCGGCGGTGACGTCGGCCTCAGCATGCCGCTCCTCGTGGCTGCAGGTCCGGCTACATGCCCGCGCTGGTCGCTCGGTCGGAACCGGTGACAGCCTGGGGTGGCACCGCTTCTTGACCTTGATCTTGACCTTGATCTTGACCTTGATCCTTGACCTCGGCCTTGACCGTGCAGGCGCAGTTATTGGGGCCGGCTCTCACCGTTCTACGCAGGAACGTGACGGCTTGGCCGGACAAAGTACAGCGTTGCGTATCGTCTATTGAGGGCGATTATGCGGCTAGATGTTGGTGGCGTTACCGCCCCGCGTATGCCGCCGTCCAGTGCAGCAGCATGCCGCCGTCCAGTGCAGCAGCATGCCGCCGTCCAGTGCAGCAGCATGCCGCCGTCCAGTGCAGCAGCATGCCGCCGTCCAGTGCAGCAGCATGCCGCCGTCCAGTGCAGCAGCATGCCGTCGTCCAGTGCAGCAGCATGCCGCCGCCAAGTCTGCCAACGGGCGGGCATAGGTCTATCAGCGCCAGAGATTATGTCAGCTGAGCAGCGGCAGGTGCTGCTGATTGTTGAGGTGCTGTTTCCTTAGTCTGAAGGTCACCGCACCGCGGGCGCTCCAGCTCAGCTGTGGCTGCCGCTGGAGCCTCAGTTGCCGCTCCAACTGCCGCTCCAACCGCTACTCTAAATGCCACTCCAACTGCGCTCCAGTGGCCGCTCAAACCGCCACTTCAACCGTCACTCCAATGAGCACGTCAACCTCCACTCTAACTTCCGCTCCAACAGCTACTTCAGGAGCCTGCGACAGCCGGAGCGTCTAGGCAACGTCCGACCAACACGTCACGTGATCGATTGAATACCTTGACTCAGGCCGATTGCGGCGCCACCGCACCGGTGGCTTGGGCTCCAAGTCGTGCAATATTGGTGAATGGTGAATGCAATGGTCGTGCAATATTGGTGGCGCGCCCTCATGAAGGGCGCGCCAGCTGAGCCCGACTGGAATGGCCACTATATAACGATCGCGCCGGATGTGCCGACGACTCGGAGATGATTAATTCATCCAGCCATCCAATTGGCGCGAAATCCTCTCCCCTCATACTCGGCTTGGGGGTCAGTGCCGCTGTGCCCGGCGATTGGCATTGCCTGAGCTGCCGTCCGGAAGTCGTTGCCACGGGAAAGCCGTCATGACTTGAAATCATCATTTGCATATGCTTCCGACACGCCGGCGTTTAAGCTTGTATAATCGGTCAGTACCGCCGCCTTTTCTCTTATTTGAACACACGTCTAACTAAACTTCCCGAAAATCGATTCGAGCCGTTGCTCAGCTATCCTTGGTGGGAGTGGTTCACTCAGATTGTGTACTGTTCGGTTAATTTGCTTGTAGTGTGCGATATCCACAAGCATGTGATGGTAACACAGTGCGCCGTGCGCGCGCGCACTTCAGCTTGTCATTGCTTGTAATCCACTACAACGGTCGTCAGGTGCGCCTCATATGAACGCCCTTGTGCCGCTTCCTCGCCTGGCTGTAATTTCATAGAATCGATCTGGAATATCTGGCCTGTGATCACTGCACGGCTGCACCCAACCAACGCGGAGGGGACGGAGTAAGGGGTGAGAAGTGGATTGCGAGTCAGACGGCTACCAATATCAGGATCGGCCGAAAGGTTGGCGCGATTGCAGGCCGGCTGACAGGATGCTGTCGAGACCACCATCGGCCAGGGCCGACACCCTTGCCCAGTTCCGCTGATGAAGTTACGCAACGGGAACGACGATGTTGTGCCAAACTTTGCCGTTGCTTGCGTGGCCGCAGTTGCCGACACGGCCGCCACGGTCAAAACAGCCGGCCCAACGGCTCGGTTGGATCTCGCCGGCGCGAGTTATCTTTGGAGTTTGCGACAGGCTGGATTCAAAGGGGACAATCAAAGCCGCCGAAGGCAGCCGCTGATTTCCAACTGAGGCGAAGTCGCCGGGCTGGCGCTGAGCCGGCAGAGCACAACACATGTCGACGGTCCGAGCCGTGTCCCTCTACAGTGCGTGCTACTGTCGGCTCTGGGCGCCACTCCAAGGGCCTCGTCGTCTAGTGTGCCGTCCCGTCGGTCAGACACCAGCTGGTTTGGCTGACCATGGAGAGCGTGCCGGACGTGGGTGGCCGCGTGACCGGGGTTGTCGTCGCCACGGCCCATCGTGTCGCCTGTGTCGAGGGTCTCCCCTCTTGCGTCAGGTAGACACAGTTATGACACAGTTGTGTCACAACTGTATGGTGACAAACAACACGCAGTGTGTGGCGCACATGCCGCCGAGCCTCCCCCTCCCCCATTGGTCTGCTTCCGCGGCTGTCACCTGTCGATAGTACGCCGACAGCTCGGGGATAACTCGCCCGCCAGCGCCCCAGGTGGCCCCCGGCACAGTCGATGCCGCACTCGTACGGACATCGCCGCGGTGTGCCGGCTCCGCCTCCGGCTCCGGCTCCGGCTCCGGCTCCGGCTCCGGCTCCGGCTCCGGCCCCGGCTCCGGCTCTGCCTGACTGAGGATGTCCGCCCGGTTGAGCCACCAAGTCCCGGAGTGCTGGAAAAGTGCTGTCTATCCTCTAGTGCCGCACGTGGGTACAGCACATATATGGCGCCAAGTCTTCATTTCATTTCATTTCATTTCGGTTGTTCCATGCTCCGTTAGTTCGCCAACGACCGCAAGCGAATAAGGCGGCCCGTCCTGGACACGCGGTCGCATTCCATCTCTAATGGGCCCCGGGCGCAGTTGGGACCGGCTGTTGTCATTGGAAGCGGGGCGAAGTGTGTGGTTCAGCAGGAGCATGGCTGGAGGCATGGTCCCATCCGGAGGTGTGCAGCTGTGGAATTTGTTCCCTAAGGGATGTCCGGAGTGATGGTGTGTCACTATGTTTCGTGGAAGGTAAACATTGTTCGCTTACCTTTATTCAGGTATCATTTTTTGTTTGTTCACAAATTGAATTAATGACTGAGATGAGCAATATTTCATCAATGAATTGAATAACCTTTTCCATTGCTCATTTTCCCGCCACTCTGCCCGCTTCCAATTCAAATTTGGTCAGAAGAAATGGAAAACCGAATATAAAATACGCCGATCATTATGACGCAATCAGGGTCTTTTTTCAACAATGAGTAAAGGTAGCTCCTACAATAGTAGCTAGCTCCCATAATGGCAACAATAGTAGCTCCTTCAATAACCGGGGAGACCGGCTCGGGTCGGGTCGGGTCGGGTCGGCAGGTCAGATCGCTCATGTGAATGCTGTGTTGTATTATTGTTCCTGATGGGATATAGAGGATAGTACACCGATGGGACGAACCCGCTGACATCACCACGCGGTGGCAGGCTGGCAAAATTCACCCAAACATACACGACATGGTGCATTAAGCTTGAAATAGCCATATGCATGTAGATCCGCCCTACATCTAGAAAGCGAGCATTCTATATACTGTTGCCGGTGTTGATGTCAAGTGGGTATCCACCTTGTCGGCAAAAACAACTTCAATACAATGCCCTGCTTGCATCATCTCATGAAGCTCAAAATGTCAGAGCATTCAAATCAAATATGCGCTAACCGAAGTCCATAAATGAGATCTCATGTATTTCTTGCACTTCGAAGGAACAAAAAAGGCTCATCCTTTCCATGCGAGTGAAACCTTGAGAGCGCGCCGGACCACGGTAGTCGTTAGCTGCAGCTAGTTCAGGCCACTGAATAGATGACTTCAGGTTCAACCCAGCTGGTCTGGGTTATGGCTTCGGCCGGTTGCCAAAACGGCATGATTCCAACATTTAAGTTAGGTACTTAAGCGAGTAGTTACCTTTCTAGCTGAACATGTCTCATTATATATATATGATATGCGCACATGTTGCTTAGATTATGTTCCGCTACAGTCAGTATCAAGCACGTTGAGCTGTACACTACGGAGAGTGGAGCACCATTTATGTGTTGTCGACTGTCGGCTACACAACAAGTCTTGCCCCAGGTAGCTTGTGTCGATCGCGTGGGGTACGACTCGTCTGACTGTGCTGACCCTAGCTTATCATTGCAGGTGAGTGTGAGCAGGCTGAGTTGCGGACGTCTGGCGGCGGTGTGGGGCGTCGGTATGGTAAGTGCCGCCGGCCTGGTGCAGACACGGTCATCACCACGTGGTAAGGAGCTGCCTGAGCGCCGGCTGGACGGCCACTACACGTCTGCAGAGGCCGGCGACGTCTGCAGCAGTGTCAGAAACTGCCACCAGCTGGCGCTGACAGCGGCTCCCGCATGGCCCTGTGCTGGCAGCCAGTAAAGCCACCACTGGCCTACGGCCCCACGCTGCCCCCTGCGCTGACAGCGGCCCCCCCTGTGCTGGCAGCCAGTAAAGCCACCACCAGCTGGCGCTGACAGCGGCCCCACATGGCCCTGTGCTGGCAGCCAGTAAACCACCACCAGCTGGCGTGACAGCGGCCCCACATGGCCCTGTGCTGGCAGCCAGTAAAGCCACCACCAGCTGGCGCTGACAGCGGCCCCACATGGCCCTGTGCTGGCAGCCAGTAAAGCCACCACCAGCTGGCGCTGACAGCGGCTCCCGCATGGCCCTGTGCTGGCAGCCAGTAAAGCCACCACCAGCTGGCGCTGACAGCGGCCCCACATGGCCCTGTGCTGGCAGCCAGTAAAGCCACCACCAGCTGGCGCTGACAGCGGCTCCCACATGGCCCTGTGCTGGCAGCCAGTAAAGCCACCAGGCGCTAGGGCCCCATGGCCCTGTGCTGGCAGCCAGTAAAGCCACCACCAGCTGGCGCTGACAGCGGCCCCACATGGCCCTGTGCTGGCAGCCAGTAAAGCCAGCGTCCAGTAAGCCGACAGACCCCACAGCTGCTACCGACTACAGAAATAATTCGGTTTGCTGGAAAATTCGAAGCACCCTCGCGCCAGTATGGTAACATTTACTGAAAAGAAATACCCAACAGTCAATTCAGGTGTCCACCTTCCATTGAGCTTAGAGCCTTCCTTCACTATTGTCATCAAGGTTCTGGCCTGAGCACTGCACAAACCAAGTCTGAACGAGTTTTCCAGTTCTGGTGTGGAAATAATTATTGGAATTGTGCCAACGCATCGTTATTAACCATGCGAATAGCATCAAACGCTGCAGATTTATTTCCTGCTCAAAGTTTGGGTCAAATAGTTCCGTAATATTATGTTGGTCTGCGGAGGAGATAATTGGCTGGAAGCGAACTCATTTCAGAGGCCACGGGCGCAAGGAACTAAAGCAAAGCGTGGAGGAGGAAGGAGGCAGCTGAGGAACGAACAAACTGACTAAATGAAGAAACTCAGATACGGGTGTCCCGCAGGCTGCAATGTCAGAATTAGTTTTAATTATATCATCCGGAACAGCCAGGGTCATCATGTGGCTACGGCATAACGGAACCGAGGCCGACGATATCATGTGGTCGACGTTTGTGAACACTTCCTAGCAGAACAATGCGTTGTTTGTGTGCATCATTGAACAGAAGAGTGAACCACCCTGAAAAAGGAATTGTCTTCCCACAAAAAATATGCACACAGTGTACATGTGGTCACACATATGCAACAGTTCGAAATGCTGCTGGTCTGATTCTTGGGGTTGCAGATCCAAATCTGCAAGTATATATATATATATATATATATATATATATATATATATATATATATATATATATATATATATATATATATATATATATACATTTGTGTGTGTTTCTTGACTAAGCCGCGGCAATATCAATATCAATATAATAAATACTGCCGCGGCAATATCAGAATAGCTCGACAAAGCATGCTAACACCGCTCCACCACCTACCTCTGGTAACTATCACGACTGCTGCATGGGTAATACTGCCTGCTCTACCTATGCAGCATTTCTTTATGTCTCTTTTAGCATCATACATGCTCATTTCTTCATGTCCATACATAGTTTATCAATTATCCGGGACGAAATGTTGAAATAGAAGTTGTCTAACCCCTACTAGCCTCATAAGATCTTGCATACCTACAGCCATGAATCCGTCATCCCAACGTTCACAAATTCTAAATCCCCCCAGGTTAAGGTCAAACTCATGGATCCCAGTGGAAAACCAAAAGAAATCGCTGATCGTCTCATATGAGGGTGGGGCGCGCGTGATGCATGCTACGATTATAATGCCTGCTCTATTCTCTTCACCTCTTCCACCATTTTGCTTCACTTTAGGACATTCGACTTCCCCATCCCCGAACATCCTAAGACCACCACTGCAGGGATATTATTGAGTATCTGCGTCTGTGCTAAATTTCAGGAGCTTTTGTGTTCCACCACTCAGTAATAGCTGTGTCATTATGTCAGCGTTGAGTGCCATATGTCACTGTGTCAGTATTGTGAACGAGATATCATTGTGTCAGCGCCGAGTGTCAGGTGTCATGTTGTCACTGTTGAGGTCTAGCTGTCATTGTGTCGGTGTTGTGTGGCAGGTGTCATTGTGTCAGTGTTCGGTGTCAAATGCATTTGTATCAGTGTTGAATGCCAGATATCGTGGTGTCGGTAACCAGTACCAGATGCTATTGCGTCAGTGTTGAGTGTCATATGTCTTTGTACCAGTGTTGAGTTTCAATATCGTGTCGGTGTTGGATATCCGCTGCAAGTATCCCAGTGTTGAGTGTCAGATGTAATTGTATTAGTGTTGAGGAACAGGTGTCATTGTAATAGTCTTCAGTGCCAGGTGGCATTGTACCAGTGTTGAGTACCATTGTGTCGGCACTAAGTGCATGATGTCTTTGTGTGAGTGCTAAGTACCAGATGGCATTCTGTCGGTGCTGAGTGCCAGATATATTAGATGTTAGCGCTGAGTGTCTGGCGTCAAATGTCGATATGAAGTGTCAGGTGTGTCAGATTGTCTGCGTGGAGTACCAGTTGTTAGCGCGGACTGTCAGGTGTGCCAGATGTCAGTGCCAAGTGCCAGGTATGTTAGTGCATCAGTGTTCAGTGTCAGTGTGTTAGTACTGAGTGGCATGTGTTTCAATGCAAAGGTGCAGAGGGCTTGGTGTGCCAGGTGTCAGTGGTCAGTACTAGATGTGTTACTGTGTCGGTGTTCGGTACAAGATGTGTCAATGCGCTAGTCCAGTACTGAGTTTCAGGTGAGTCAGTATTGAGTGTCAGGTGCATCAGTGTGTCAGCGGTGAGTGCCAGATGTGTCAGTGTTGACTGCCAGGTGCATCAGTGTGTCAGCGGTGAGTGCCAGATGTGTCAGTGTTGAGTGTCAGGTGCATTAGTGTGTCAGCGGTGAGTGCCAGATGTGTCAGTGTTGAGTGTCAGGTGCATCAGTGTGTCAGCGGTGAGTGCCAGATGTGTCAGTGTTGATTGCCAGGTGCGTCAGTGTGTCAGCGGTGAGTGTCAGATGTGTCAGTGTTGAGTGTCAGGTGCATCAGTGTGTCAGCGGTGAGTGCCAGATGTGTCAGTGTTGAGTGTCAGGTGCATCAGTGTGTCAGCGGTGAGTGCCAGATGTGTCAGTGTTGATTGCCAGGTGCGTCAGTGTGTCAGCGGTGAGTGCCAGATGTGTCAGTGTTGAGTGTCAGGTGCATCAGTGTGTCAGCGGTGAGTGCCAGATGTGTCAGTGTTGATTGCCAGGTGCGTCAGTGTACCGGTGCGTGGTGTCACGTGACACTGGGTGACCATGCTCTGGGAATATGTGGGCCAGTTGGACTGGCCACTCGGCTGCTGCCACCTCATTATCAGCTGCTACCATCTCATTGCCGGCTGCTACCATCTCATTGTCGGCTGCTACCATCTCATTGTCGGCTGCTACGTCCTCATTGTTGGCTGTTGCTACCTCAATAACATCAACTTCCATAACACTGCCAGCTGTTACCAGCCTATTACCAGCTGTGGCCATACCAGTGCCAACTGTTGCCACCCCACGGTCAGCTGCTACCACGGCACTACTGTCAACCTTTACCATCCGAATATCGGCTGTTGTCACGTCGTGCTGAATATTCGAAGAAGACAACAGTTACTTTTTTAGTCGTTCCAAATCCTATCGATTTCTTAGTTTACGTATTTATTTGTGATCATGTTGAAGCATTCACGCTGGGCATAATGTGTGCTGTGCGCATGAGCCGCTCGTCTATCTGCCACGGCCACCCGTGGTATCGCAGGCACAATTGCACTCATTTGTCATCAGCTACCTGGAACTGTCACTGTTCAATCCTAAAAATAGCACTGCCAGGAGCTGTCAGGAACGTCAGGGAGCGGGCAGGTCATGGCCAAATTGACGCTGAACTTCTGAGGTCAACAAGTTGAGCCTACGCATGTACTTGCCACGCATAATCACAATGTATTGAGGGAAAGTGGCCGACACTTGGCAATGTTTCAAATAGCGTTCCCTCCCTCCCTGTATCTGTCTTTGTCTCTGTCTCTGTATCTGTATCTGTCTGTATATCTGTCTCTGTTTCCATCTCCATCCCCATATCCATCTCGACCACTATTTCCATCTTCATCTACATATGTGTCTCTGAAAGCTCAACAACCTCTTACTAGTGACGTCTTGGTTGCGTGTCAATGTGGGCAAGTCAGAACACGCTGATTTTTCCTTTGCTTGAAGTTTTCCAATGCCGTTCCAGTTGCATTCCAGCCTGCAATACGCTTTATGGGTGCCAATAACATATGTCTTATCATACTTGGGTGAATGGTTGTCCATGCATGACTAAGGCGTCTCGGTGACCCAACTACAGGAGAATGCTTGCATTCCGATTATGTCTCCTCCTTCCTGATTTGCAGAAATGTCAATGGGTGTGACGTCATTGGACAGCAGGTGTACATATTAGCCCTGTATGGCCAATAACCGCGATGTTTGCGCCAATCCTGACGTGATGCGTGGTTGGCGGGCCACGACCCCAGCGGGGAGCATGCTAGTACGGTATAGAGTTTAGTCAAATTTTCGAAACGAAAAGGTCATTCTTCGCGTAGACGGCCATAGAAATACATGGGATGTGCTTATGTGGATGCGTTTACACTCTGCTTCCGCTGGAATTGGATGACGCTGGTAGCGCAATGGTTAAAGCGCTTTTCATGTATCGACGAGGGGATCATGGGGTGTTGTAATCGGCACGTCTATCGATATCAAAGGCAACGGACGATCGTACTTTGGCCAATCTTGACCGAAGACGGCAGATTTTGTGCCGAGCCTGGCTCCGGGTGTCATCCTCGGGCGGCTGTTGGCGGGCTGACGTCCCTGAGCGGGGCAATCGGTACACGTACAGATGGGACCGCAGATAAGGCGGAAGCCTGTGAAGTTACGGCTGCTGGCATGGGCGTAACCACGGATTTGAGATTGGGGGAAAAACCCGGGACGATGGAAGTTTGAAGAAGATAGAGGGACCTGGCCACGTCTTCCCTCTCATACCTCCTCCTCCTCCCCCGGAAAAAAATCCTCGGATTTCAGCCACTGCCTTTTTAAATGATATTTTCAGACATTTCATTTCAATGTTATGTGTATTTCAATTTTTCAGCTACAATTGTGAAAAATGATATTTTGGGGTCTACATGTTCCACGAAAATTAGCAAATTTCACAACTTATCGCTATGTACAAACGTCTAGTTTTATATCATACTTACTGGACCTCATTTCACGATCATCATAGAGCAATGCTGTAAGTATGTTAAACGCTGTCCTCTTGTAGCAGGAAAAACAAAATATTGGACGATGGCTTTATGGTAGCAAATACGAACATGCAATTTCCTTTCCCATGTTTTTCTGTTTTACGGGGACACATTTCGATGCAATGATAACCAGGGAGGATAAAGGGTCTGGAACTGAGGGTATGTATCTCCCACGTGGAAGTTGGCGTCCCTCAGGTCGGGAAAATGTGTCCCTCGGAACAGGTTCCAGTGTATGCGCTCGAACTTTTCAGCTTGAGGTGCCTCTATGAAATAGAAAGGAACCCCCTTGGGAGGAAAGGCGCCCTTTGGGGAAGGGCCGAGTGCAACATCCCCCTCGAATTTAGGTTCTATCACAGTGGCGCCGTTCCAAAGAAATGGCGCCCCTCCAGACAGGTGTCCCCATGTCAATTCCTGGATCTACCTCTGATTACAACATTGCTCTCTCGCGGTTACGAACTCGGGCTAATTATAAAATTGTGCGCATTCACGTGTGGCTTCTCTTGCAGATTTGATAACTTCTGTTGAACCATTAGGACGAAAGCGGACAAATTGAAGAAAATAAGTGTTATATTTTATATGTCCGGAACAGCAATGTGGCAGCGTAAATTAAAAGACAGCGTTGAGCGCACCGTGCGAGCAGGTTATAACGGATTTCTTGGGGAACCCCTAGTCATATAGGATACGAATGCTTGCCATCACAAAGGCTGCGAACAAAAATAGATCTGACCCTCCTATTCCTATTACACTCAATGATTGCAAACACGCCGGACCTTCGACAACTTTAAAATTATTTCGACAACTCAACATTATAATACCGTACGGTAGGCCACGTCGAACGACACCCACGTAATGCAAGTTGAAGCCATAGCCACGAAACGCGAGGACTCTGAACATTAAACTAATCTTTCACCTTGCGGCTTGATCTGACATGTCCCGGGTTGAAATGTTACTCCGGAGTTGCCCACGGGCTATCTCTTGATAACAAGCATGGGTAACTTTGGAGAAAAGGAAGAAACGGCCGGAGAAATGGGTTCGACCTTTGACTTTGAAAATCAATGTGACTTCTGAACAATTTGATAGAATACGACACGGCAAGTCGAATAACAACTTGATGAAAATTGAAGACATAGCGACGCGGCGCGAAGACTTCCAACCATTTAAACCAACCTTCGGTATTGTGGTTTGACATTGACATGTCCCGGTTTGAAATGTTAATCGACTGTTCACCAGTGATTATTGCTTGTTACCAGATTTGGATAGGCTTACGAGAGAACGAAAAAAAATATGCGATCGAATGATCAGCTTGGCCTTTGTCCTTGAAAACAATCCATTGCTTAACTTTCTGATACTAACCACGTCGAATGACGCTCATTTGATGGAAATTCAGGCGAATGCAACCGAATCTCTGGTTCGGTCAATATCGCTTCAATATCGCCATGAAATAAATCAAGCTAACATTTGACCTAGAAGTTTGACCTTGACAGGTACCGATCTGAAGCGCTTCACGATGATTCACCACAGGCTACTGTTTTATACCGGATTTGGGCAGGTTTGTGTAAAAAATGGGAGACGACCGAAGAAACCGGTTTGCGTTGAACCTTGACCGTACAAGTGGTAATGTGAGACCTGTGTAGTTCCCTCCAGCGTGTTCAGTACAGGCAGAAGCATTTGTGGTAATTGATTCGAACGATCATAAGCCCGTCACTGAATGCCGATACCAATTTAAATACGCCTCTGGCGAACTCGTCGCTGAATACGAATACGAATACGGCGTTAACTTGACGTACATGCTTAAGGTTGCCCATGACTTCCCTCAATAGTCTTCAAGGCACCCAAGGACACCCAGAATCATATTTGTTCAAGATATATCAATATATGAGCAAGGGAATGCAACCTGAGATGTCAAGGTTGTGAATGTGCAACATTGACTGTGGACATGTCAATATTGCAAAATTTTTGCCCAGCAGAGCACAATTTTCCACCCAAGCGAAAACACAACATGGTCAGGTTTCATGTTATCCAAGAATTGGCTGGAAGCAGACATTTTTAACGTTTGCTGATTTGCAATTCGGATATTTTTGACAACAGATAGCCTGTGAAGTCCGTTGATTGGCTAGATCGGCTTTAATATTTTTGGTGATTGTCTTTGATATACATTTTTACTTCATAAATACTTAAGTATAATTTTGTGGGGATGATGCTCAGTTTGCTGAAACTTTGGGGGGGCACGGAAAAAATAGAGGGGGACAAATCGCAACTTTTCGGAAATCGTGGGACATGTCCCCCACCCCAATGGTTACACTCATGGCAGCTGGAAAGTCAGCCAATCGGTGCCAGTTGATGGGCATCGATGTGGCTTGGGCCTGCTGAGCCGACGGAGCTGCCGGCGAGCGGGTGCGCCTCCCACTGCCATTCTCCTCCAACTCGCCAACCGCAATATCAGCTCAGCGCAGTAGTACATCTCTGTCGTCAGTCGCAATCTCAGCTCAGCGCAGTATTACGTATATGTCGTTAGTCGCAATCTCAGCTCAGCGCAGTAGTACATATATGTCGTTAGCCGCAATCTCAGCTCAGCGCAGTAGTACATATATGTCATTAGCCGCAATCTCAGCTCAGCGCAGAAGTACATATATGTCGTTAGTCGCTCTCTCACACCAGTTGTACATACAAGCATACAGTCATACAGTCATACAGTCATACAGTCGTAAACTGTTCAGGCTTAATAAGAGCCACAGTAGTCAATCTGGGTCAAGCCTATCTAGAAAACATATCAGAAAAGTGCATGCTCACACCCAAAATCAATCCATTATCCCAAGTGCACTATAATATATACGTCGTCAGCCGCAATCTGAACTGAGCTCAGTATGGGCGCATCTGTGTCGCTTTGGCCATTCTGAGAAATCTGGAACTTCATGAATGCGCAAGGCGTACGAAGTCAGTTGTACTCGCATCACACTCTTTCTCATAACGTGTTTAAAATGCACCCGTTTAGCTCTCCCAGAACAAAGTAAAGGCATACAAGTTGAAAGTTTAATAGCAGCCGCAGGGATCAATTTGAGCGTACCATAGCAGGGAAAATACTATTACATGAACAATGCATGGATTCGGGAGTGACGGGACGTAATATAATATCCTGCTAGGTGGTCAGGAAATCCATGCATTATTCATGACATTACGTGGCGGTGGTACTAAACAGAACGTCGAGGTATACCACACCGAATATGTTGTTTGGACGACATGAACAATGGCTAAATGAACATAATGATGTCTACCAATCGCACAACTGATTAAAAGCATGCGTTCATGTTTGGTTCAGACGTACAAGACAGTGTTATCTGATTCCTAGCTAGATACTGGTTTCTGGCGGCTTGGTGAAGTACTGCTACTTGATAGTGATTTGGTTTACATTTATATGCGATGAAAATTTGCCACCTCTTCTGTTGCTCGCTGTTCATGCAACCTATTTCCTTTGTGGGACAGGCTGAAGAGTGCTTTTTCGCCGGTGAAAATCCAATTATAATGGTGTGCTGGAACAGCAAGCAGGGACGTTGACGGAAAACCAAATTCGGAATCTGATGCCACAATGTGGATTTGGGTGTGCTATCAAAGCACCAGGACAGATAATGGGATTAAGTTCGCATGGCATGATAGCATGCCCGTAGCATGCGATGATTCCAACTGAAGTCTTGATAAGCCACCGATGTAGGACACCATTGGGGTGCTGTACAAGTGAGCATTTGTACTCACAGCCTGTCCGCTCCAGTTATGCCGTTCAGTGCGGCACCCTCCATTGGACTGACAGTGGCCGCGCAGTGGCCGGATCTCGATGTGCGCGATCACGTGGCCTGATCGTGCAACTACGCGAGTGATAACTGGCTGGCTGGCCTTGAAGCCGAACTGGACATTGCATGTGCACATTTGAGAAAAAGACAAATACTACGCGGTGGCTGATATAAATTAAGATTAAAATAATAGGTCTAATTATATACAATATGCGATCATATTAGAGCTGAAAAGCTGTATCCAAGAAATGTCATGATTTCAGAAGTATGACAGTCGCCTGGTCGGAGCCTGGTCATATCCGTATATGCACGGAACCTTTGCCGTATATGCACGAGACCCGTGTCGTATATGCACGTGACCTTTGGCGTATATGCATGGGACCTGTGTCGTATATGAACGGAACCTTTGTCGGACTTGGGTTTTATGCTGTTATACTCATATGGCAGCACTACATTTCGATATCTGTCTTCACCTATTTTGCCGAGCACCATGTTGCTACGGCTCATTTGGACCTTGACAATTCTGGGTATTATGAAGACGTCTGGTCTGGCCCGCCAGCCAACTGGCGGTCACGTTGTTATGTCGTCATGCACAGGACCTACGCGCCCTCAGGGCGGGTGCCTCGTGCTAGTGTCAGTGCGTTGGATGATGGCGCGCAAAATGGGTGCATACAACATAAAGCGAGTGGGAAGGCAGATTGTACACAATTGATTTCCCATAGTGTCGGCCGTAAATCTGGGGACAAAAATATGCAGCAATATCTAACGTGCACCGGCATTGTCAAATTCGGCGCAATGACAGACAAATGAGAAGTTCTCAGTGTTATGGAATTTCATGAAGATCCTTCGGGAGAAATTGTCTGTGCAAGGTGTATACAGCTTTAGGTTGAAACTTAGTGTGAATTTGATAGACAGAAAAAAATCACCGTAATTTGTATCATTGATAGTGTCATGGGGAGGAGATACTTTAGAAGAATACGCGCACCGCCGTTGGTTGACGTTAGGCCGATACGCACCTAGGCTTCATATTCTTCATTGAGGAGATTCCCCATTCCCTGAGTAGGTACCTTCGTGATTCCTGCATCACATACGTAGTTATTGACGTACAGCGGCGCCGCTAGCTCAGCTGAGCGTCTGGTCTGGATAAGCTGGGCGTCTGGATAACCAGTGGTACAGAGTTCGATTCCCTGCGATAATCGCCCTTCCTACCAGGATAAGGGGCAGTCAACTTCATATGAGGTCAGCTGGTGTGTCGTAAAGCAACAACAAATACGTAGCACCAAACCGAAATGAAATGCTCTTCCTGGGTGCATGCTGGTTATTTCTTTAAGGAAATGTATACTGAGTGACATAACAAATACAGACGTATGACCTAGTGCCTACATCCCAGGTAGGTGGACATCTGCATGGCCTGCCTAATAGGCAGGGATCTATGCCATTAAAAATCAGAAACATTTGCATATATTTTAACTGTACGCACGTTTTGCGTGTTCCTTCGTGAAGCTGATAATACATGTCTGAATTCAGTATTTACTTGTGAACTTTTCCCGATTGATTTGCTCATTGCCGCACCCCAGTATAGGTTAGAGGACTGCATGGTGTGATCTGAACTTAAGTGTTATCCTTTTGTACAATATGGCACGGTTAATACAAATTATAATTCATATGTATCACAGCAGGTCAATTTAATTTTTGTCTTATCTTGGAAGTTAAAATATTCCGTCATGGTCTGGTTGCGACTTATTACTGTAGCGAATCAGGCTATAGCTAAGCTACATTGCATTTTTTGAAACCACATTGGGTAGCGGATGGAAATCCCTCCCTAGTGCTTATGCGGATTTGCTTGGCTTATGCCGATACGAATCGGAATGTGTGAAAATATAAATCCTGCTATGCTCTACAAATGCTTCATGGTGCCAGGATTGTGTGGCTTACACCGGACACAATTCATGAAACTATAACACATAGCTGTACTCATGACATAGTTTCAGCTGCTTGCAATGCCCCTTTCAGGTACTGAGGCGGAATCAGGCGATCGTGGCATCGCGAACACCGAAGTGTGCGGCTAAGTTTATGCAGATGGTTACCCAATGTGATTACCCAGTGTGGATTAAACTGGTGAAATTGTCATTCTATAATCCCCAAAACACCGGCTTTATAGCGGCACAGACGCGGCTTGTGCCGCATCGGTCATGCCACCACCTCTACCAGCCAGCTTATGAACGGCGGCGATCTGCCTTCAGCAGCCATGGCGTACCTGCCGTCAGGGAGAACAACTGGTTGTCGTGGAAATGGATGGGGATTATTAACGTCTGGGCCGATTCACAGCCTGAACGGATCGTCTGGACGTGTTCTGTTAGTTGTTTAATCTATTGCTGCTGGCTGCTGCCATTAGTTGATTACTGTGAGCCAGTCTTGTGCAGAACTGTTTGTGAGGAGCATGGTGTTTCTTGAGAGTACGTGGAATCTGGTACATTCTCACGATGCTTACTGGGCTAATCTACACTGAAATGCTCAGGTCGTTGGTAGCGGTTTTTTCCGGACCCAAGCACATGTACATTGACGAAAGGTTTGTTTTTAGTGCTCTCTTAGGTGTCCCTCACAATTTGGATTTTAGGTGGAGAACATAGGTTAAGAGATTGTTGCAACCATGTCTGATATATCCAACAGTTCAAGTTTGCATCCGTTACGCCAACAATTTGGTGCCTCATGGGTAAGTTCGCCTTCTGACTCCGTCACTTTGAACAAATGTATGACGGTGATTAATACCTGCAGAAAACTAAACATTTCGTCTCCAGCATCTCAAATCGTAAGCTTTTCTTCCCTTCAATGGTCTGACAGATTGCTTAGTTATGTATCGGAATGTTCATAATAGTAAGGCTGGGCAAAACGAGATGAGTAATGTTTGCATATGTTCTCAATGTCGGACAAGTTATGTTTAAACACATTGGCGAGTCATCTTCAGCGAAGTGAATTTCGGATTCTTGAGCTTGAGTGACGCATTAGTTATTACTAATACGAGTAATGCATTATCTTCTAAATGTCTTATGTGACTTGTTCTCTGTTCTTCAAGTACGGTTTCAGTGCATTGAAATGGAGGTAGGTTCTTTGACAGAATTTGAGTATCTTACCAATGATTAAGATTTCATGGGCTATCGATAATTGGACCCTTAGCCTGAAGCAACATCTGACACTCCATTCGTTGAAACATCTTTGTTTCCTTCCAAAGTTTGTATGTTGTCTTTAAATGTCGTAGAAGTATTAGTTTCATTATCTGAGCGAGCTTGCTCACGTATTTCAACATTGCCTTTGATCTCTGCCCGACCATGGTCCATGATAAAAAGGTGTTTCTTGGTGGGCTGCCGTATAGGGGAATTTGATGAATGTGAAGGAAAATTTAACTCACCTTTTGTGACGTATTGACAACACTGATGTGCATCCAACATGGTGGAATGTTTTACTGCTTCATGGGTATGTATGAATGGTGTCACTTTCCATCTGGATTCGAACTTCATTGCCATCTTGTTCTCATTGAGCAATGGTAATGACGCACCTAATGCAAGGTAGCACGAGTTAAGTTAACTTAGCTACATTCGCGATGGCTAGCTTGTGTGGTGTGTTCTATGTCTCTTCATCATTACATCTCTGTAGTGTGAATATACTGCTCATGTATAATTGCTGCCCCGATAGCTTAGTGGTTAGAGCGTTGACCTGCACTGGTCTCCCCTGTCCTGGCGAAACAGGGCTCGAGTCATTTCACGCGTTCACATTTAGCCCCGGACTGGGTTGACAGTTGGCAGCTGACCCGATAAGGCTGGGGACAAGCTACCGGGGCGGCCGGGTCGGTGCATTGCCTGAACGTTAAACATTGTTTAATACAACGAAGAAAGGCTTCTTAAGTGCTCCTGGGTTTTAGACATTGCGTGAGAAGATATATACGACCTTCAATATACCAGGAGGTGCTGAGTTTACATCAAAAGTAACGTTAGGGATGTAGACCAGTGGTGACATGACACTGTATTACTATATTATGATTATGATTACTATACTATGTTATGATGTCATGCCACTATATTACTCAACGTTTCGGCCATGGGCCATCGTCAGGAGTGATATAAAAAAATGTCAGGCTTAACAATTGAGAAATACGCGGGAAAACCGCGTGCAAAAATACACTTGAATCACAGAAAAGCATCCTCAGTGATGCAGACACTTCAAGGAACTCCAAACCAGAAACCAACTATGTCAAGATAGAATCCTCGGAGGAAGCCCAAGCCGATGGTCCATATACATATCGACACATACACGCACGCACATATATAGACACATATCCAATATAACGCGTAATACCTAAAGTATAATTTATGTTTATGAAATTTTATGTGATGTACCAAGACGTCGTTTGCGTGTTTAGTTGCGGCCGTAGATTACGTATGTGTAGAGATTCGAGGACCTTCATATCAGCGTTGTCCCTGGCTGTTGCTAGAATTTCTACTTTGAAGTTTGTGTTAGTGTCGCTGTGTTCCATGTTAGAATGTTTGTTGATCATGTGTTCGCCTAAAGGTGTGTATTCTCTCCGAAGTCTGGCAGCTTCCAAGTGCTCATTGCACCTGTCCCTGATGCTTCGTTTGGTTTCTCCAACATAAAATATTCCAAGACAGCGGTTGCACGTTATTTTGTAAACTACGTTCTTCCGCGTGCATCTACCTTTGCGCCCGTTGATACAGGTGTGGCACGTTCTTCTGCCAGCAGGGCATGGCGGAATTTCCAGGGCTGAGCGGACCAGGTAAGATTTCAGCGTAAGTCCGCTAGTCCAGGCTACCCTAACATGGTTCAGATGAGACGAACGGATGGCTGCATTCACCTGTCGACATAGTTGGTCATCGACAAAAGGAAGTCTCATGTAACCATAGTTGAGATTGCTACCCCCTCGATGCCGATGTTGCCCACTTATCCTACTCCTGTTGTGAGGGTGAACAGCACGAGCGGCGGAGTGTACCCGATGTGTTGGGTACCCGTTTTCCAGGAAAAGAGTTGTCATCTTCGCAAGGCTCCGCTCGCATAAAATAGTATCGGAGGAGACTCGTGCTGCTCTCCTCATTTGGGATGTTGAAACGGCCTTTTTAGTAGCCATCGGTTGGGCCGAATCATAGTGCAAGATAATGGGGCTGTCATTGGTTTAAAGTACAGTTCGGTGGTGTAGCTCCTATCAGCCTGAACTGCAAACAACGTATCCAGAAAAGGAATCGAAGTGCTATGACCAGTGTGTCCTAAGGTGAACATGATGCTGGAGTGTTGTTGGTTAATTTCTGCAAAGAAGTCGTGCAGAGAGGCCAAGCCGTGTGTCCAAACACCAAGCATAATTTTGAACGAGCGTTAAACTCTCGGTCAAAATTATGCCGTCGAACCAGAATTCATAGATCGGGTGATGGGGCCAGGATTCACAGAGGTGAAAAAAGGGTCCAGCCTGTCACCTATAGAATATCGAACACCACCAGGCTGTCACATGTTGATAGTTCACATTAAGACCCGTATGCACGTGTGTGAGCGCAAAATATCGACCATGCCGCTGAAATGGAACAAAGAAGAACGCTTTAGTCCATATATGATCTCCAATTTGTTCAATTATATACGATCTTCAATTATTAATTAATATGTCAAATTACAACACACACTATAAGCTAACCTTCCTTCTATGGTGCGCATCCATCAAAATCCATCTATGGTGCATTTTATTGTGGTTTAATGTACGCACAATATGTTGTGCACACATTTTACTTAGCAAAGCAAAACCACTGGTTAAGCTAGCTTTTATTGTGAAAATATGCTCAATGTATGTCAGACAATTTTTTTTAAAGATCAGACCAGGTTAGATATTTTAACATTTGTATTATTGAACACACAGATTGTGCCTATATTGAAGAAACAATTTAAAAGGGGTATGTTAAACCAGGTCAGACTATTTTAGGTATTAAACAATAATGGTATGTTATTTTGCTTTCTAACTAAAAATAAGCATTTCTGAGGGGAATCAATGGTCACATCATCCTAATCATGCGAATACACATGGTATTACAATGTGCTGTTCTCCAAATAGAATGACTCATTGAAAATGAAATTCACCAATACAAATTGAATTCCCTTGTACAATAAGGATGTCAATATAGCACCAATATCAAGGGCAGAGCGTCATAGGTCATATTTTGCATTATTTTCAGAAAATTTATTTTTAAGCCTCTTGGTCAATGCAGCAAGTTCTGTTTGTTGTCATGATAAGGATTACAGAAGTATGCAGTGTGGGAAAATGGCTGAAATAATATGTTAGACCGAGAAACGAGAAAAGTGTTACTTCAGTCAGGTATGACCAAGGTTGGGTTTATGTCTTGGAATTCTGGAATTGGAGAGGAAAATTATGTGGCATGACAGGTCAGGATAGAGCAGAGGACTTTGCGTCTGGCTCAATCTCTGGACGGCGACGTGACAGTTCGTAGGTGACAGGCTTACCACGGCAATGTTAAAACCTATGGACTTTACCACGAGTGGTAGAGTTTTTTAAGCACCCCCCCCCCCCTGTCCCCTCGATCATAGCTACTAAATTGTTTCTGTACGCTTCCGATACATGCACTGAAACAAGATGAGTACCTATATGTTTGTATGGTTAAAAAATACAAATTGACTGGGATTGTTAAGAGGAAAAGCGGCCTGATGATAAATACAATCCATACGCAATGCTAATACGGTACCGTAGGTTATCACCACAACCGGAGATATTTTTCATATATTTGTCACCGACGCTCGTGGTCGAGTAGCCGGTTTTTTTCACCTCTGAGGATTCATGTCACAAGCTTTGCTTCACAATAGGACCCTGGTTCACAAAGTCACCCCAGCAAGAACTCCGACTAAGTTGAAAATATGTGACAACTACATTTAATATGACCTTCTCCTTGACATTGTACAGATATTATTTAATCGGATATTAATTAATTGTGTACAGTGGTAAACACTACATTAAGTCAAGCAGTACCGGAATAATTTTATACTATGCCTCAGGTCACCCTAAAGACACAAAGTTAAACTTAGTCAGGTCTAGTTCAGGCGGGCAGCGGTGTTGTCTTTCGACAAGCCTGTGGGACAAATGAGTTTGAAATTGATCGTACAGCCTTTCACAACATTTATCCTCTTGAGGTCATCAATGGGATTCAGAGGGAGGTTGAAAAGGGGTTTACATAAGAGACGAACCAAGGGACTGGGCAGTGGTGGGCGTGGTTATGCATATGGCAGCTGCCAGCGTAGGAAAAAAGCTGAGAATAGATCAAACGAGGGAACACTGGAGTATTCGACGGAGAAATTTGGGAATATCGGGACTAAGGAATTGGATAGGGTGAATGGTGGACATTTCCGGTTTAACAAGAGTGGTAAACCGTCGAAAGATGTAGATGGGTACCCATCTCTGACTCATGTGGAGGAAGCTCAACAAAAGCAGCCTTTGACTGCATGGGAGCGGCTTGAAGTGCCATAAGATGGGAAGGATAATTCTCCAATTTAAATGCCTATGAAATGTGGAAAAAGTTCAAAACTTACTTGAATGAGATTCAGATCAGACATGCCCCCAAAAAGCAAAGGCGCAAAATAAGGGTAGGAAAGCCAACATGGCTTTCACCATGCTTGATAAAAGCAATTAAGGCTACGAAAGCTGCATTTAGAGTGTTTAGGGAAGCTTCAAATATCGTAAATCTAAGGTCGTATCGAAACGCTAGAGATACTGTGATGCAAAAACCAGAGTAGCAAAGCGAGCAAAAGAATTAGATTTGGCTAGGAACTGTAATGTAATGTAATGGGGACAGCAAAAAGTTATTTCGTTTCTGCAAGCTGAGTGAAGTTAAAAGCACAATTAGTTCACTGGAAGTAACTGGGACTATATTTGGTGAGGATAGTGAGATGGTTAAGGAGCTGAGCAAGCAGTTTACATCAATGTTTACATTGGAAGATATGGCCAATCTGCCGACCGCACACCATAGCTCAGTGACATGTGATCGGATAAATGATGTTGATTTCATTGATAGTGAAGTTGTTTTTAATCATATCATGAAAATATAGCCCAACAAGGCAGGAGGACCTGATGAAATTTATGCTAAGGTTTTACGGGAAGCTGCAAAGGAACTGGCATTTCCACTTATAATAATATTTTGTAGATCAGTTTCACGAAATGAATTTCCAACAGATTGGAAAAGGGGAAATATAGTTCCTATTTTCAAGAAAGGAGAAAGAGGGAGAGTTGAAAACTATAGGCCAGTAAGTCTCACATCCCTAGTCTGCAAGGCACTCGAATCATTTATCAAGGATATAATACTAAGTTATCTGGAAGGAAACAGATTAATTCAAGATACTCAACATGGGTAATAAAAGGGCGATCTTGTCTCACAAATCTCTTGGACTTTTTTAACTTCGCCACAGAACAATTTGATCAGGGAATTCATCTTGACTTTACTAAAGCCTTTGACAAGGTACCCCATAAACGGTTCATGATGCAGCTTCAGGTTCATGGTATTTCAGGTAGCATCTTAAAATAGATGGAGTTGTGGCTTTCAGATAGACAGCAAAGAGTGATGCTCAATGGTACAAGTCATCATGGCAAAATGTCTTTAGTGGAGTTCGCCAGGGGTCAGTACGGGGGCCACTACTGTTCATTATATTTGCAAATAACATTGAATGTGGCCTAAGTTGTAAGGTTTGGAAATTTGCGGAGGATTTGAAGGTCTTTAGGGCAATAACAGGTCACAATGAGCATATCTCGCTGCAGAAAGACTTAGACGAACTTGTGAAGTGGTCCGAAGAATGGCAAAGGAAATTTAATTTCGATACGTGCAAAATCATGCATGTAGGTAAGCAGCATATGAAGGCTGCATGCCTGATGGGTGGCAAAGTACTATCAGTGACTCAATAGGAGAATGACTTAGGTGTTATTCTGAACACAAAATTGGGGCATCAGAACAGACCAAGGAAGCCAGGAAGAAGGCAATGAGAATGCTTGGGGCAATAAATATGAATGTATCATACAAAGGTGAGGAAGTCACCAGGAAGCTTTACTGCGCGTATGTCATGCTACATTTGTAATACTGCATCCAAGCTTGGTCTCCTAGCCATGAAAAAGGTTGTTGGCTTTTAGAGATAGTACAAAAGATGGCTACAAAATGGTTCACGGTATAAGCAACCGAGGATATGAGGATAGATTGAAGAAATTGAACATGTTTTCACTTCGATATAGAAGGATGGGAGATCATCTCATCGAGGTCTTTAAATTTGTCCGTGGTCTGGATAAGGGATGTCTAGGGAAAATGTTTGAAGTTAACAGAAATGATGCAATTAGAGGTCATCAATTCAAAATTAAATTTAACCACAGCAGGACAAGGTTAATACGCACACGTCCGGGTGTGCAGATATCTGCCCCCCATGTGGTTTTCCTAATTTGCCGCCATACTAATCGGGTTAGCAAGGTCAAACCTCGCATGTTTGCTCATTAGTTTTTTTCATAACTTCCACAATAATTGGGAGATTTATTTCAAATTTATAACACGTCATGGTCTCATCAGGGACTATAATATATATCTCGTTTTTTCGTAGCATTGACCTCAGGTCAGGTCCCAGCCATGGCTTCCCCCATTATAGGGCTATGGTAAAATATACAAGTATTTCCTGGTTACATATTTGCTCTCGGAATGACCTCACAACGGTTGTGGCGTGTAGTTGGAAGCTGTGCTCAATGTTACCGCTGACATGTTTGCTCAG
>JAOTOL010000408.1:0-10000 GCA_034440575.1 Imbricaverruca yamaguchii | reverse complement strand
ATCTTGAGATATGTGTCAATATCTGAGAGTCACACCCGATCTGGTCGAATTTGACTTATGATGTCCGAGTGACCTGAATATTGACCTGAGGGAAGAAGGACAAAAAACACTTTCGATAAAAACTGTCACCAGCTATCCAACGCCGTTTTCCGTTTGTCGCTAGCTAGCACAGTTCTAGAGATCTTAGGGTCAGACATCTGTATGCGAAGTTGGCGCGGACCGCCGGAGGTGCGAATGCTAAGCTAACTTCTGGGTTAGCAGAGTGAATTCACATACGCATGGTACGGTGTATCACTTTGTCCTTTGAGTTGTCTGGCTTCATGAATTTGAATTGTACCATAAGTTAACTATGGTTATTAATGTATTGGACAGATGCAATATATTGGAAGGGCAGGAACAATAGGTGACAAATATATCGTAGGAACCCCTGGGAGAAATACAGCAAAATATCCTCATGGTCAGCAAGCATTGAGTAGTTTGCTGATGGTAGAAACTTTTAATTATTTCTACGAGATGAATACAATTATGCTTGTGTTTACCTTGCTGGTCGTATGCCTTCGCATGCCCATGTTATGTTATTATTTGTTGATAATATGTCGCCTGATATTATATTTAAAGCGGATCTTGTGGGACATATTCAATGTCATGTAGTTTATTTTGGAATGGTGCTTGCATACCACAATATCCACCTGTGGTGTGATGAGGTTACAGGCATCAAAGGATAGAAGGTGATCAAAGTATAAATCGAAGATTCTATTCATTCACGTTCCGGAATGTCCATTGACTTCAAGTTGAAATGCACACGTTAAGCAGTAACACTGTGAAGATAAAATTGAAGTGAAATTTGCAGTGCAATTTAAAATTAAGAAAACATAATAATTTAAAAAAGAAGAAGCAATCAATTAAAGCAAGATGCATTCACGAAAACAGGTTCAACCCGTATTATCCGACATTGTCCTAGTTCTTCATTCTGAGTATATATCCGACACCCATCTACTGAAAAGTTATGCTTACCTATGATAACTTCCTAGCCCATCGCCTTTCGATGCTTCGCACAGCGCCTAGTCTAGAAGTTCTGTGACTTAGAAGTGTTGTGAATTTACTCCAACCCAGGCGCCACAGGTGTCACGGTGACTCGGGTGACATGGGCGGCGTTACTGTGATTTAAACGTCGCAGGCGGCATTGTAACTTAAGGCGCTCGGACTAGATATTCTGCTTCAATGGAAGTGCGTATCGCCTCCAGCTGGTAACATCATCGTCAATAATAACTCGAATCCATATCAATTCAAGTGGAACACTATTTCATGTATTCTACAAATGTGCACCCCATAGGCGGTAGAGCGAGACTGAAGGCGGTCCCTTTACCCCACACTGCAAACACCACGGGGATCAGGGGTGCTGGCATTAACCAAGTGGGTAATCAGAACATATCATGTCTGGAGGCCCCTGAAATCCACACTAGACTGCTCCGATGCAGATTTCAAAAAGAGCTCCAGGGCTCATAGAGATCAGATTCACACTTACCCCAGGCTAAGCTCATCTTAACTTAGTATTACCTCACTTGTCAGATTGGTTCATAACTCTATATTAGAGACATTCGCAGTCTTCGAACCTTCGAAGAAACACACCGTGAGGCAGTGATAAATTATTCGTGAAATAAGGTGGAAAATACCACTTTCTGAACACTCAATCGACATCCTTCTCCAAGGAGTATCGACATCCTGCTCCATGATGCGTGCTTATGAAGTATTCGTGTTTCCTTTCTAACGGTATCTCGCTTATAAGTAACTTTGTATTTTTCTTTAATGTCCGCCACCCAAGATCAGGTGACCAGAAGCGCCCCCTCCCCTTACCCAACGACCGCGAGCACCTTACATTAACACCATAAAATAAACAGTAAAGTCGCGGCACTCCCAGCTAAGAGATGGAAAACAAGTAAACAAACATAAAAAGCATCGGGTATTAGACCAGGAAAACTAATAATAAAGAATGCTGTTAGTAGTCATATCCAACGGAGTAGTCATATCACGTTAATGCTCTTAATAAGGAATAGTGATACACTAACATTTCGCAGCGCAATTTCGAGTAAAGGGATTAACTATGATGTGATACGATGTACGGTACAAGTTTATAGCATAGGTAATTTTCTCCGTCCTGAATATATATCTCTTCCTAAAATATGAATATCAAAGCAAGTGCCAAATGCACAGCCGTAAGTGCGAAAACGATTGGCTCAAATGAGTCTGAAAGACATCGAAAGCATTTTAATTGACGCTAATTCCATGACAAATTCCGACATCCTTCTGTGCCAGTTTCGACATCGCACACCTAACGAAAAGCCATTATTTTAACCCTGCTGTGAGGAAGGTCTCATTGAGGAGAAATCCTTTCCCTGATATGTTTGCTGACTTTTAACAGTCCCGTCTGGCCTCAGGTCTCCCTCCGCCTCTGTTGAACTGCATAATATAATTATCGCATTGCGGAGCGTGGCCAACTTTCCCTACTCCCGCGCTCCCCTTGATGTTTTCCTGAGATAACTCCTGAACTGTTCAATATATTGTTTAAAATGTAGCATACTTGCCGACAATTGATGAGCATATGTTCGCTCAGAAAATAGACGTCCGGTTCCTTACAGTCACCTAGTTAGGACGAGTAAAATTCAGGTCACGACTTTGTCTCAATGTAACTTGCAGACGGACACTGAAACTTTAGCATAGCTAATCCATAGAAGACACAGCTAAACGTCGAACATGAGTGCCTGGATAAACGAAAAAGTAAAATCATAACAGTGTTTTCGAACCGGGTCATCCTGTGAAATGGAGATGTAACTATCGCAATGGATACAGGGCTGTGTATATGCATAATTGTATGCCTTTTTTTGCAGCCGGAATGCATTTAACGCAGACTATGTTCTCTGATAGTATTTCACTTTCAAGTCAATATCAGGCCAAGCCACTGAGATATGGCCTGACAGGTCCCGAGAGTGGAAGTATCACAGACACTAAGTTAACCCAAAGTACAGAATGTTATGAAATAACAATGACAAAACCGGTGTTTATAAGTGTGCTTTTGCATGCCGATATTTAATTTCTGATGCCAGTACGTTCACGAAATGTGATTTCAACGTTTATAGTTAATACAATTGTGTGGAGGTTTCAATTTTTTAATCCAGCATTCTTACAAGATTGGAAACTCACAAAAAGGTTTCGAAGTTATTAATAAAGGCGTAAGTAATATGGGTTCATAATGCAACGTGAACAGCACTCTTTTGTATCCTATACCAATTGCAACCGTATGCTCAATATTATTTCAAAGTAATCATGCAAATATTAAACACCTTAAATTGTATATATTTTGCCCACTTGACTTCTTCAGTTCAAGTCCCACTTCAAACGGTACTTTAATTTGATGCCATTTAACTGAAAAAGCGCATTGGACGAAATATGTTCAATTTAAGGTTTTTAAGAGTTGCATAATTATCTTGACATAATTTTGAGCATCCTGTCGCATTTGATATCGGAAACGAACTTTGCGTTCATATTACTCCTTGGCTTTTGCTGAGCACAATTTGTTTTATAAAAGATAATCCTCAACAATTAATAGCATACTCCCTGATACTTGGCAATGACCCGACCGTTGAGTTCCACCTTTACATGTGCCATAGTGCACCAATGAGTTCTCAGTTTGCTTATTATCAATATCAACACTAGCCACTTTGTCACTTCATAAGTTGGACGAAAACTGACCAGCCCCCAGAATGTTGCATTTTTGCATGTTGCTAAATGTTTGCATGACTGCAGGTTTCGTATGCGTAGGTGTTGCAGGTGACCAAAGCTCAGATAACCAAATACATCCGATTGAAACCATGGTTCATACGGCCAAGTTTCTGGAATGACATTATCTTCTCATCACTGGCTGAAATATTTCACACTTCGGGATCCATCTAGCCTCCATTATAGTTTTGCGTTTTGGAAGTAAAGTGTATGGGGATGGGCAACACACCGAGTGCATATCTGAAAAGCGAACTGATATGTCAATCATACTTAAACTGCTATCGATGAGCTGTTACAAATATAATCATGTTCTTGATAGGCGAACTCGTAGAAATATGGACAGCATCGCAACTTGCGACGGATGTTATTTGGGCACATGCGTTTTGATCGTGGGCGTTTTCAACGGCGTCAAGGAGCTGCCCTGCTCATCACTTGATGTCACCTTTAGACATGATGTTCTTGGTTGACATATGCCCAAAGTTCTAGTCGCTGTTTCCCGTCTGATACACCGTCCCTTCCAATATGATCATCGAGCTCAAAACTTTTCATTATTAAATGTCTTTGAAATACTCGCCAGGCAAGCTACCGACCGGTCAACCCCAACGCCCCAATCTTATGGTGATCATATTATCATCACCACTATCACCACCGCAACCATAAGTATCACCACCACTACCATTATGGCCACAACAATCATCACCATCACGATCACCATCATCACATAATATGTGCTTCCAGAAAAACTAAGAATTGTTACATATCACACACAATTGTGCAATACTGGTAGCGTTGTTCGGTATTGTTTTCATTGGTAATATCCCGACCGAGTCTGCGTTATTTGTTAGCATCATTTCAGTAACATGCATTCCCATTATGGTGACACTTATTTTCAAAAGTTTGAATTTGTATCGGGACGGGCGCGTTTCTGGTTCCATTCCGTCAAAAAATGGTGTCTGTAAAATATTTTTTTTAAATAAAACAATATTTAGAACTGCCTCAGTACTTAGTATATTTTCTCGAAAAGAAGAAATTTTGGAACTTGATGTTCTATGCCTCTAACAAATAAGATATCACTTCTAGGTTGCTCAAACTATTAATCTTGACCTAAAACATATAACTGGGCTTCATATGTTCAACTCTAGGTCCCCTCAACTCGAGTATTAGCCCCTCAAAGGGGGGATCATAGGCGCCCAGGTCCCATTCGTTGCCTACTTTGCAGAGGTAACGGTGAACTTGCGGGCGATTTGGAAGTCACAGCGGTGCTTCTCGACCACTTGTAAGAGGAACTGGCTTTGGTCTTCATTCTTGGTAAGGATCAGGTTGAAAGACTGCATCAACGCCACTCTGCGCTCCGCAAAGTCGTTGACGACTTGAAGGACCTGGACTCGGCGGGATGCGGCGGTGAAGGCTGGGTCCGTCGGCCACTCCTCCGGATCCTTGAGCAGGAAGGCGGTGCTGATGTCCAGAACCTTTAAATACTCCTTTGATGTAGTCGTTGTGAACTTGGTCAATGTCTTGTTGCTGATTGAGGCGGTGGACAGGTCCACATTGATGCGCCGCGGGGATCCTCCGATCCTTCCTCTTCTCCTATCGCTTTAGTCATCTCCCGCTTTGTCGCCAAGTCGATCCCCTCGTCGAAGATGGCCAGGATGACGAGGCGCTCGCTCAAGTACCATAGGTGCCTGGAGAAGACTCGTCACCTTGATCACAGCTGAGTCCGAATAATAGACGAGGACGGGGCCGTTGCCGGAAGCGGCGCCTTGTGCCAGGCCGTCACGTAGATGGACACGGCGAAGATGGTGAATCGCCGGATTCCAGCAGCTTCGCCTGACGACATCTGAAACTGTTCCCGGAGCAGGAAAAGTTTAATGGCATGGATGTATTTTGCCATCAAGCGCGCGCGATGGAAGGCGCCGGGATGAGCGAACCGGGCACCCCGCTTGTACGGACCGCCCAGCACAATTACAGAGAGCTCCAGAAGCTCCCCTGTAGTCATCACGCGGATGGGCCCTACATGACCGACGTAGTCGATGCGCCCCTAAACCACAATAACCCATCCTATAGTCATCACGTGGATGTTGACCGTCGAGGAGGCGGCTGAATTCGATCAGTAGGTCGTCGCGGGCGTCCTTCAGGTTGTTGTTGTTTATTGTTGTTTATTGGGTGGTTCACGACGCACTTTCTGTACATTCGTGGCTAATGACGCCGCCCACACTGTTTCGCCGGTGGGCCGCGGGATTTGGAAATGTCCGGAGCGGCGCTAGGGTCGAATCTGGGACCTTTGGTACTCAGAGCCCAGCACCTTAACCACTTGGCCATCCACACCCCGTCCTTCAGGTGCTGTGGCATGGTTCCATCCTCGAAGGGCTTCGCTTTGGTTTCATTGATTGAGTCCCACTAGGCGGCGAATCGTTTGAGCAGGATAATGTCAGAACCAGTAGATGGACTGAGGCAAGCTGTGAATGCCTTCTCACATACGAATTCGTGGATGTGGTGGCGGCAAGCCAAATGAAGCACTGTCTTCTCGAGTTTCTGCTCAATGATAGAGCAAGCTCCTCCTGAGAGTCCTGTGTTTGAGACGGTGGTGTCAAGGGAGAGGGCACAGATCCGTGCCTTGATGCCCCAATCCTCGAGGGCAGAGAGGACGGCTTCCGCCATGGCGCGGCCGGCTCCGTCGTGGAGGCTGGACACAGCCAAAAGCTTGTCGACGTTCTTCCCATACACCAGAACGGGAATTCGATCTTCAGCAGGACCTCCATCAGCCGCTGGTACGATTTTCCCGTCCCAGTGAATGGTCAGCGGCACAGTGGGATGGAAGGCTGCCTTCATTTCCGCTGCTGCCATGGCACGGAACTTTGCTCGGTCGCGGCGGGATGATTCGCGGATCAAGACCAGCTCGTCATGGTCTCATGGTCGTGGCCCAAGCTTCTCGCATTCGCCGACAGCAAAAAAGAACACCTCGGTCGGTAATTTCGTCCAATCCATCGCTGTGGAGAGATCAGGGGTGATCATGTTTTTCGACGCGCGGAATCGCTCGGGTGGTAAAGGGGTCGTAGATGCTTCTGCAATCGCCGTGGACGGACCCGGGAGAGAGAGCTCTTCCTATTCTCGGCGACGACGCCGTGTCGGTGACCGAGTCGAACTGCTTACACCTGACCTGGAGCTCGACGCCAGTTCGACGAGTTCTTCTCGTCTCTCTCTCTCTCTCTCTCTCTCTCTCTCTCTCTCTCTCTCTCTCTCTCTCTCTCTCTCTCTCTCTCTCTCTCTCTCTCTCTCTCTCTCTCTCTCTCTCTCTCTCTCTCTCTCTCTCTCTCTCTCTCTCTCTCTCTCTCTCTCTCTCTCTCTCTCTCTCTCTCTCTCTATATATATATATATATATATATATATATATATATATATATATATATATATATATATATATATATATATATATATATATATATATATATATATATATATATATATATATATATATATATATATATATATATATATATATATATATATATATATATATATATATATATATATATATATATATATATATATATATATATATATATATATATATATATATATATATATATATATATATATATATATATATATATATATATATATATATATATATATATATATATATATATATATATATATATATATATATATATATATATATATATATATATATATATATATATATATATATATATATATATATATATATATATATATATATATATATATATATATATATATATATATATATATATATATATATATATATACTCTCTCTCTCTCTCTCTCTCTCTCTCTCTCTCTCTCTCTCTCTCTCTCTCTCTCTCTCTCTCTCTCTCTCTCTCTCTCTCTCTCTCTCTCTCTCTCTCTCTCTCTCTCTCTCTCTCTCTCTCTCTCTCTCTCTCTCTCTCTCTCTCTCTCTCTCTCTCTCTCTCTCTCTCTCTCTCTCTCTCTCTCTCTCTCTCTCTCTCTCTCTCTCTCTCTCTCTCTCTCTCTCTCTCTCTCTCTCTCTCTCTCTCTCTCTCTCTCTCTCTCTCTCTCTCTCTCTCTCTCTCTCTCTCTCTCTCTCTCTCTCTCTCTCTCTCTCTCTCTCTCTCTCTCTCTCTAAAAAAAAAAAAAAAAAACTCTCTCTCTCTCTCTCTCTTTTCGCCCTTTCAGCATCTTGCTGGCGGCTCCTTTCCACTTCCTGTCTCCTCGCACGCTCCTCAGTGTGCAGCGTCGTGTCACGTGTGGAGGAGATGCGGCCGCGCCGCACCTCGGCCCTTTGTCAGTTAGGAACTCCCTGCCCTCTTCGATTGTGGTCATCGGCATCGCCTGTTCGTGTGCAACGTCGAAGAGATGGTCAAAGGATGAGAGGAACTCGGCCTCGTTCCTGATTTGGGTCACAGTGCGCGGTTTCGAGTTCTTGTTCAGAGTCCGCCACTTCTCGTACATTCGGAGGGCCTTGTCCCTTGCGCGTTGGTTTATCTGCGTAGGAATACGGGACCGCTCCCAGAATTCCTTGACTGCGGGCACTGTCTCAGCGACTCTCAGGCCAGCCCAAATGCTAGGTCGGCTTAACCTATCGTGGGCAGCTTGATCCTGTAATGGTAACCATGGTAACCAGCTGGAATGGTAACCATTCCAGTTGTAGGATCTTTGACAGTCTGCCGGCTTCCGACGTTGCTGGGAGATTTCCCTGCTCGTGCCGACGTCACTGGGATATTCCCGCCGTAGTGCCAACATTACTGGAAGGTCGATGCTCGTGTGCGATGTGATGCGTCATAAGTAATGCATCAAAGATCAATGACCACATCATCGTAAATACCGTGGAAGTTGGCCGAGTGTCAATCCGATTGTGTGTGAAGAAAAACGTTCTGTGGTGTTTCCTCACTGCACCAATTTCAGTTTTAACCAAAGCAGACGTGAAGTTATTGTTGGTTCGTCTAAGGCAACCGCAGTCTCCGGTAGTGCATTTTAGGAAAATCCGTGGCCGTTTGGCGGTTCCTGACGGAACTATGCCACATTGCTCGAGGACTGGCCTAATGCGTGCATAGGACGATGAGCATACAATTTAGTGCTTCAAACACTCTCTTGCTCCAACGTCTTGAAAATACCGAAGTAAAACCTTGAATGTAATTTATCTGTGTGCCATCATCTTAGTGGATCCATCCTTTTTTGATAATGCTGTCACCATCATATCTTAAAGTTAGATTTTGTTTCACAGTGAAAACGCTGTGTGTTATACCTGTGCTTCAGAGCCGTGTTTCTTCTTTTCCATCACTGACATTTGTGGGCTACGTTTTGAGCGCCATCTGAAACAGTTCGCACTTTAGGGGGATGGTCTGAGTTTTGCTTTCAAATATGTGATTTTTGTGGACGCAAATAATTTTATCCTTGCATGAAAACTGCATCAGTTCGGCTGTTGATCTTGCGGTTTGTTTGCATCCCCAGCGACATGAAAAAGTAGTTTGTCCGGAATATTGTTCATCCAGATCGCAAATGCCAAATGAGATGCTAACTACCTGCTGCGAAGCCGGATGATACAAAGTCGGCGTGAACAGTTGCCGCCCGTGAACAGTTGCCGCCCGTGAACGGTTGCCACTCGTGAACAGTTGCCGCTCGTGAACAGTTGCCGCCCGTGAACCGTTGCCGCCCGTGAACAGTTGCCGCCCGTGAACAGTTGCCGCCCGTGAACAGTTGCCGCCCGTGAACAGTGCCGCCCGTGAACAGTTGCCACTCGTGAACGGTTGCCGCTCGTGAACAGTTGCCGCGCTCTCACCCGGCTGTCTGTGGTGACTGAGATGGAACGTAGACCTCCATGCCGACTTTTTAAAATGAAATGAACATTGAAATCTGTGAGAAAGCGGTTGTGATTCCCGCGCTGAAACACAGCCGAATGATCGGCATCCACGCAGTCACCAAGACTGATGCCACTGGGATGGATGCTGTGTTCAGCGGTGCTACTAGGTAGTAGTGAGTAGGACTGATGCCACTGGGACGCATGCTGTGTTCAGCCCTTTGGAGTTGCTATTAGGTATTGAGGAGGACTGATGCCCTGGACACATACTGTGTTCAGCGGTGCTACTAGGTAGTAGTGGGGAGGACTGATGCCACTGGGACGCATGCTGTGTTCAGCGGTGCTACTAGGTAGTAGTGAGGAGGACTGATGCCACTAGGACACATGCTGTGTTCAGCCGTGTTACTAGGTAGTAGTGAGGAGGACTGA
>JAOTOL010000407.1:0-62319 GCA_034440575.1 Imbricaverruca yamaguchii | reverse complement strand
ACATTGCACAGCCTCCGTGCGGATACAGACAGCATTTGCCGCAAGCAGCGGATGCATCATTTTGACGGCAACATTCACCATCTCGCACTCTTTTCAGCCACCAAAAATTGTCGACGCAGCGTTTCTACAACACCTGTATTTACATGCATACACTTTACAAGCATAATCACAACGTGACTGGAACAGGCACTGAGCAATTGGACATATCACATGGAAGTCGGCGTGGCAGGCGACCTGGGGTTGGCCTAAACTCTCTGGCTGCCCCCGCCCCCCCCATTGCGTATCAGCCGGCACTTTACGCAGCCGGCCAACGGTGATCCTCCACCGGTGCCAGCGATGTGCGAACTTGTGCAGCCACTCGACGAGCGCCGCCGTGACGGCAGTGACCAAAACGTCGATCATGTTCTGTGTGTAGGCCACCGTCTCCTCGTACGACAGACTCAGCTTGCAGCAGAAGTGGCAGTCATGCACAAAAGTATGCAGCAGGCGGCAGCGAGCTGTCCAGCTGGCGGTCTCCGACACCCGGCAGGTAGATGATGACGAAGTAGCCAACTGAAGGGCACGGGACGCGGTTACACGACGCGTCACGGTACACGGTCATTGCCTCAGGATTCCGGTCTCGCCGTCAGTTATACATACACATACACTATATATATATGAAGTTAGGATATGCAAGAATATGTTAGGTTAGGCTAGGTGACATAGTAGGATAGTGTACCATTGTTTAGCGACGATACGGAACCATATGTGACTTACGAATTCATACTGGGGCAGTTAGATATTTAGTTTTAAGGGAGCATCCAATATATCGATTAAGCCAAAACTAGCTATAGGCTAAGGTATCTGATGAACAGACATCCGAAAAGGTCGACTGTTCAAACGTTTTCTGAAACTGCCAATTACAGAGATAAAGAATCCGCAGCCTAAAAGTCGAGTGGTATCGAAGAAGGCATGAGGGGAGTAGTAATATAAAATGAATGGAGAAGGGTTGTGAACGGTCTTAATCAGTTAGGACCAGCCGCAGAGGTTCGTCATTCCAGAATGTCCACAAAAAGATGGAAGGTGCGAATCAACGCATCGGTACATTACCCGCCGGAAAAATAAAGGACTGCAAGCATAGCTGACCTGCAGCTAATTGTACCTACCGCTCATATGCAATGCATCTCCGCTCGAAAGAACCGGTCGGAGAGGAGCTCTTGTCAGCCAGAGCGAGCCATTCCCGCCCAGGAGCCCAAAGGATTTTGCAGCAAAGGTATTTTGACGGACCCGGCTGATCAGTTGATAGTCTGGCAACAATCGTATAGAAGCCTCTGGGCGGGACGTAATAATGCATCTGCTCTGCATCTTTTTGTTTTAAACAGATGTGAGATTGCGTATTAATAATAGTTTCTGTGTAAAAATAGTGGATAATCAAACCCCATGCCTTTTGAGTAATGGGGCACTGGTATTGAATCCATATTATTGTATATTTTACTGAGTGTGATTTGCAAGCAGAGGTGGAGAGGTTCGAAAACTATTGGTGGGGCTCAATATTGGTGTATGAAGTTAAATAGTGTTGCGGATTTGGTTGGCGTGCCCCACCCATGGAGTCAAATGTTGATGCTAAGAGAGCAAGAAGTGAAGTTGGTGGGGCCAAGGTCCCATTAAAATAAAAGGAAACTTCACCCCTGTAAGTAATCTTTCTGATATTTGCGCCACAACTGATGAATATTAATTTAAATGTGCATACCAACATTTATAATTGTGTTCAGTGTTGGATGAAGAATTAGAGCTGTACCACTCAAGTATCTGAACAAGCCTGGAAAATATAAAATAAGCCCTAGGGTGGATAATTTTCTAGAAAGTACAATCTGGCCAGCTCGTCGATACGTCGCTGGCCAGCTGCCTGCCGGACATTTAACGAGACAATATTTCGAGAAGACGACGCATACCGTCTTTCCGTCTAACAGTTTCTTTTCATCTATAATCACCTTGATGGTGGTAGATTTGTGCTTTAGGGCGCATCGACTGCGTTGGTCATTTTGCGCCCATATAATCATCTTGAAAATGAAGGCTATGTAGACTGGCTCCCCACACAGTGCGCTGAATCCTGGCGAGCCAACGCACACCTGGGAACAAATATGACAGCTGTCACTTCTTTTGATTGTTAGTGATTCAACCCAACACACTGCTGGTGGAACTGTCATTTTAGCACCCACACCGAGTTGTCTCCATCTTTCACATAAATTACAGTGCAATGAAGCGAGTTGAATTGTTGAACTCGTGACATTCTTATATATTTGTACCATGGCTGTTGCTACATCTGGTAAGATACTCCAGGTTGAGCCAGCTGCACCTAGGAAAAGTTGACGAAACAGCGCACTTCCAATATAACAAATATGTTTTTAGTCAACAGACGTACACCCGAATAAATCTTCGTCGTAAACTCCTAAGCATTAAACTTGACCAGGACAACAAAGCAGACCAACCAATCCCTTCGACAAGAAAATACCATTGTGCATAAATATAACAGGATGGAAGAATGAACACATGCTTTCGATGTAAGTGGAATACACAAGACGCTTTGAAAATAATTAGTTTGTCTTCAAATTGTGCATCTGCCGAACTACATTTGGCCAATTGCGTGCATCACAAATTGCGCAACGATAAAACTTTTTATATATATTAATATTAAAATTACGGAAATATTTGTCATGATGGCATGATTAGCAGCATGGTGGCATAGCAGCCAGGGATGCTGTCTGGTGCGGTTTGTGGCAACCTCAGCCAGCCAACAACAGCTGCTGGCAAGCACACTGGGCTCGACTATGACCAAGATTGTCGACCCGTGACAGTTCAATGACAAGCCAGTGACCGATAACTGACCGACCAGTGACCGCCAAGTGAAATACCGTGTTCCATGAAGACACTATGATACGATAACAGTAATGATACTACCATGCGCAATATACGCTATGGTGCATGTAGGGCTTGTGAAGCTGTCTCTCAATATGCAGAACGCTGGTTCGAAACTAGTCAGCGGTCGGAAATCCTGAACTCCCGCGACCATGCAGCATGAGAGCGGCGACGCCATGTAGCCGGCCGACGGCGTCCTAAAATGGCTAACGGTTCTTATTCTGCAGAGATCAGTACACAGCCTGTGAAAAAGGCTGTGTCACTTATCACTTATCGTATGTCTATGCGATGTCCCCGCATTTTCGCATAACATGTGCCACCCGTCACAGCCGCACACCAGCACATGTGCCACCCGTCACGGCCCCACACCAGCACGACATGTGCCACCCGTCACGGCCGCACACCAGCATGCGCTCAGATGACAAACAATTGCCCGCCTCTCGCGCCTCCGTGTTCGTGGTCCAAACACCCGGCTGCGGACTGCTGACTGGCGGATTGTGGTCCATAAAGGCACTTCCCACTGTGTTTGGAGAGTGGGACGTAACATTTTCTGCTGGAAATAATTAACATGGTGCTGTTTGGTCGGCCAGTACCTCGCCCTGCAAGAGATCACTGTCACATACAACTGGACGTAGGCCTTATTCCGCGCAAGGAGCTTACACTCACCGTGCTTGCTGCTGGCCGCCGAACTCCATAGGGTGTCAGTTTGAGGTCTAGGCTCTTGAGGCATAGCGGCTTGTCAGATCAGCATGGTGATCCTCAGGATCAGCTGGTACTGGCACAGGCCGAACTTGTAGCTGGTGACGAACTCCAACTCGTCGCCAGTGTTGGTGAGGAACGTTGTCAGGCGGGCAGGCCGGCATCAACGCCAACTCCAGCAGCGTCGCCCTGGCCGCAGCGAGCGTCCATGTCAGCGCACCATGGAGCACGACCAACGATACCCAAACGTACTCACCAACTACACAGCCGCAACTCGTCGCGCTTAACAAACCATGATCTGGCGCAGAATCTGGCACCAGCTGGAGAAAAACTGTGAGCAACAACTGCGAAACTACAGCTATTGGTACAACACATTCTCACTTTATCTCAATTGGAGAAGGAAGTCCTGAACGCTGAGCTCTCCGGTAGTTGCTGTTACCCTGGGAGGGTTCTGTGGACGGCGAGCGCTGAAGCTTCTAGGGGACAATGGGATGTGGATCGCTCTCTCCGCTCCTTCGTCCCGGGTCTGCAAGAAAATAAACACAACTTTACGTAGGAAATTAAAGACGCCGACAAAGGGTACATATTCACGTGGCTCTTCTCGACAACATGGGGTGGGGGGTTGAATCCTCCCCATGGCAGTTTTTCCTGAGCCCCAAAGAACATATCGCAGCGACGTAAACATTGCCTTTCTGAGATTTGACTTCTCTGCACACATTTGACCCCAATAGCTTAGCAGCTATGTCAGGTTATTGAGATACAATGACCACGGTTCGCAAACAAAAGCCGCCATTCGTTTAAAAAAGTGAGACTTCATAATCGGGCACTTTATTCAGCCTTCTTGTTACAGACATCACCAGCTTCATTCCATATGGTCGACTGCTCTGCTACGCAGAGTCTTGATTGTTCATATCCAGGTAGTGTTAGTCTACATCAACTCAAAATTGGCCTGGGGGGGGATCTGGCATTTCGAAGCAAAATATAAGCGTTAGTATAGTTGATTGATTAATTGGGCTTAAGGGCGCGCCGACTACAAGGTCCTATAGCGCCCAAGCGTTAGTGCAGTAGGAGCTTAGGGGCGCATCGACTGCGTCGGCCATGCAGCGAGTGCAGTAGGTCTCTTGTTAATCCACATTAATGTTAAACGAGAAGCAAAGCAAAGTCGAATGTGGAAATTCAGTTTAAGACTGGATGCTGATGGACATGCACGTTGCATATTTGCAAGGTTAATTGGGTTGTTTATTTTGTCAGTAATGTTAGTTCGAAGGGCATTTTATGGAGAAGCATGCGAGGTCGATTAGGGGAGCCGCAATCAGGATCAAACTACGTAAGCATGAGCACGTTGCTCCTGGACCACTGAGAAATGTGCATTCAATTAGTATACACACACACACACATACCCATATATATATATATAATATATATGCACTGTTGGTTGAACACGACTGCATTTATTAACTTTTTATGTATGCTTTCGATATGTCGCACATTCGCTTTCACTTGTGAGTCGAGCTGATAGACTATTTCACCGAATGAGATCATCAAAACTGTCAGTTATTGTTTCCATCTATATTTAAGTACAACGTTTCGATCAGCATAGATCATCATCATGGATACATTATAGGTGACATGGTTAGATGGGGTGGAAGTTTTGACAAGTAAAACAAGTGGGCAAGTGCAAAAAAAACATTTCACGGGATAAAAATCATTCAAACATTCACATGGGCACTTTCAGCGTCAAGTCCAGGAATCCGATTAAAAGCAACAGTACCCGCACGTACTCAGAAAAGGCACTCGTTACACTTCACTCATAATCGTAAAGAGCTAGTGCAGAGGTCATCTTGCACTGTATGTTGATTACAGGCATGGCATCCTTCATGAGAACAGCCTCATGTACCGGCAAGCGTCTTCTATCCGAACATCTTACAAGAATATCTGTATTAGAGACTAGATTAGCACGTGTGATGGAGGCCTTGTGTTTGTCCCTATAGTGTTCGTTGGGCCACCACTCCGTAAGTGCATGGTGAGACTTCTACTGAGCGTCGTTGTAGTATGGCCAATGTAGCATACTGGACGGGTTGCGCAAATTCCCCGTGTGGAATTTGTATATTACATTGACCTGCTTTAACGGCTCAGTTTCACGCTGGGGGTTATTCCTCATGATTCATGATGACGTTTTTGGACCTTGATAATAAATCGTAAGTAATATTTTCTCACCAACTACCTTAGGTCTACAACTGCCTAGAACAATTTTCTTCACGGCACGCTCATCATGTTTCCAGGCAGAAGTCATGATGTTTTGATAAAAATATTGATGATTATATTTTTAGCATGGCTATCGTCTTGTTTTTGAAGATATTTGGTTATGATGTCCTCACATGTGGCGTCAAAGTCTATGTTACTATATCCATTGTTAACAAGAAGCTGGCGGACTCTGTAGCTCCTGATCAAGTAGTTCCCAGGAAGAGCAGTTCTTTACTGCCCTACCGACGTATGTCCGAATGACACCTTTTCATAGCGGTCTGGGCACTCACTGGCCGCATTCATGCAACAGCCAGTATCAGTCGGCTTCCTGTAAACATCTGTGACGAAATGGTCACCTGCGGAATGTACTATGACGACAAGGAAAGGCAGCTTGGCTTGAACACTAAGTTCTTTTGTGAATTTCAGAGCAGAGATCTCCTCTAGCATGAGTCTGATAGTCTCAAGGACTTCTTCACTCTCCACATCCAAGAATATATCATCAATATATCGGCAATATAAGTTAGGCTTCAGATGCGCATCGTCAAGCATCTCCAGCTCTACATGCGACATGTAAGCCTGTGCAAAAAGAACACCCAACGGTGACCCCATTGCTACACCTTCTACCTGGCGATAAAGTTTTCTCTCAGGGCATCGGAATGGTGCTTCCATCGTACAAAGCATTTGCTCCAGAACTTTGGCTGGCAACTTTAAAAGTTAATCAATGCAGAACAAGCTGTCGTGTTCAACCAACAGTGCCTGTATGAAAATCTGCTCCAAAGATACTCAGAATATATATATATATAGTGTGTGTGTGTGTGTGTGTGTGTGTGTGTGTGTGTGTGTGTGTGTGTGTGTGTGTGTGTGTGTGTGTGTGTGTGTGTGTGTGTGTACTAATTAAAAGCACATTTCTGATATGAAATAGCTGCTGTATAATTATGAATATATAACGATATAAAAGCAATTAAGTAGAAAAGAGTAGAAACTAATCTATCTATCTACTAATCTAGTAGAAACTAGATTAAGTAGAAACAAGGTATTGCAAAAGTAATAGGACAAAAGAAATAGCGTACGAGAAAGGAGTTCACAAGCTACTGCAGAAGTAATGGGAAAATGCAATAACTCACGCCGACTGAAACTCGAATTCTTTGTCGATGGCCAGGCATGCTCTCCGTAGATACATCTTGGATTTCTCCAGTGATAATGCATTGGGCGTACAGGCATATGTGCACGCCACAATCGTTGCCTCCGACCTGGCATTCGATGTTGTCCGGGACGACGAGCTGCCACTGTGACCACTGACCCACTCTTGCCCCGACATCGATTAAGGTTTGAAGATCCCTGACAACAGAAGCCTCTAAGCGGTATGATTTTCCTCGACTCCCGAACATTCGGGGTGGCTTGGGCTTCAAAGAGTCCAGCAGTACAATGACTTGCTTCTCCCTGTTTACGAAGAACAGCACCCAGTGGTAACCTGGATTATATGGTATCAGCCATATATTCTTGCAGCCATAATTGGAGAGGACAGTGGTCAGCTCACGAGACAGCGGCCAACGACGCATGGTAGCTAGGGTGTAGCTATCGAAAACCGAGACGTCTTCAATGCCGTGTTCTTTTGCTCTGGTGGCTAGCTTCAACAGGTAGGCATCAATGATTACGTCGTGGAGCCAGTTGTTGCCCTCAGTTGATGTCAAACTGTCTGAAGTAACAACAATATTGCCAATAGTCCACGACAGTGGCATTTTGGTAGCAGAAACATCATCCGGCTGAACAGCCATTATGTCAGGATCGCATTCCACAGCAGCGTCAGTGCTGTCCTTGATGTGATCAGAGCATCTGTGCTTAATCAGTATGCTGGGCACAGTTTTTTTAGTACTGTACCCACAGCGCCTTTGTTTTTTCGACCTTTTCCCCCACTTTTTTTCATCCGGAGACTTCGGGCGTTTCTTGCCGCCGATGTGCGGTCTCGCTCCACTATGCAGGAGCTGCATTTTAATTCGAGCAGACATGTCGTGTATCATAGCACGAACGAAGTCACCAGCGAGCAGTTTTGTTTTGCCGCCCAGGATGTTAGTCTTGACAGTCTTAAAAAAGGATTCCACGGCTGCATTTGACAGCAGGTTTGCAGAGGCCGGGAGCACACAGCTCCAGAAGGGAGCCATTGGCATATATGTTGTCAAGAGCTGCTTTATCATTTGTGGACAGTAGAACGGATTCAGCCTCGTCCCGTGCACCTCCTGTGCTCTCTCGCGTACCGATTTAGCCACATTTGCAAAATGGACGCCGAAGGGTGTCGTGTCCCGGAGTGCTTTTTTTCTTGATGGAGGCAGTTGGCACGGGGAAGCTAACACACCATCTTCTCCCTCGTCATCGTCGGTCTCTTCCGCACCATGTGATTGCAAGGACTCTTCCTCCAGAACGGTTAAGTAGGCTAAGCGACATATCTCTTCGAACCGCGTAGTCATTGTTTCCATATCGGTGGATTCAGACAGATTGGTTAGTAGCCACATGTATGCTCTTCGAACTTTCTTGTCATTGAAATGAGACTTCAGGATTACAGAAAACCCTTTCGCAATATGGGCTCGGCACAAAGGGAATGGAATGAACCCCAGCTCAGTTAAGTCGATAGCGGAACTCCAACATTTGTCCAGATACGTTTTCAAATTTGTTTTATTCATGGAAAGCATGCCTGCCTTGATGATGGCCCAGCTGAAATCCGTGACAATGGAAGGCGGAAGGAGATCCTTTGCTGTTAGTCGTCGGTACTGGTGATTGACATGGTTGAGAAAGTGGCTGATGGTTACTGCTGTGTGCGAATTCGATAGCATGATGGCTAGTGGGTAAGAGCCTTCTTTGTCAGCCGCTACTAGTGCGTAACAGTATACATCTCGTTCCCGCACCTTGCGCACAACCGATCCAGTCGCGTCTATGTGAAGTATTGATGGGCTTCGATGGTATGCTCGCAGCATTTCTTCTTTGAAGATATGGACAACAAAAGGCTCGATACTGTTCGTGTGCACAAATCCCAGCACTTTCTCTGAAGTTAGATCCACTGCGCGGGAAGTTTTCATGATCACATCTATGTCGAAGTTTGGATTTTACTGAACCTGTCTGCCGCTCTAGCTTCGCTGGCTGCATGCCGCAATACGTCCAGATCGGGAACTCCCGTTGCGTTCCCGTCTCTCAGCTCTTGCTCTGGGACAGCTTGCAGCAGGTCTTGTTGAGTCAGGTATGCCCCTCTCCCCCCGTGACAAGCTGCCAATCTCCTTTCGCTGCTTTCCTGTTAGCCACCTGCGGCGAGGTGGGCCATCGTGACAGCATGATCCTTCACGCCGGACGAATAGTCTGATGTCACGATTTCCTGTTGGTACATCTTTTACCCATATGAAGTAACTTACACAGTTCGGAAATTTACACGTAGCATATGCTCTCATGTAGTGTCCAATCTTCTTCTTGGAATCTTCATTTTTTATTCGATGGCCTCTGAACGAGAGCACGCATGATGGGCTAACGTGCTTTCCAATGTGCTTCGCCATAGCAATGGTCCACTCTCGTCGAAAATTTTTACCAGATGTTGTAAGCATGTCTGTCCATTCATCAACGGTGAGTGAAACTTCAAACAGGCCTTCGTCGTTGTCTTCGCTGTCTGCATTGCTAGATTTTCTTTCTCTCTCAGGCTCACCAGCTTCTTCTTTGTGACAGCATTCCTCTCCTAGTCTGGTCCAGCTCCTGATTCCCTTCCTCGTTTCTTCATCCGACCAACCAGGTGCCTCTTCGGGACCTAGTTCCTCAACTGTTCTTATCCAGCTACCGATACCTTTTGTAGTTTCCTCTTCCTCCGACCAACCAGGTGCCTCTTCGGGACCTAGTTCCTCTCCAGTTCTTATCCAGCTACCGATACCTTTTGTAGTTTCCTCTTCCTCCGACTGACCAGGTGCCTCTTCGAGGCCATGCTCCTCTCCTGGACTGATCCAGCTATCGATGCTCCTCGTTTCTTCTCCCTGCGACCCACCAGCTTTCTCTTCTCCGTAGCTTTCGTGTTCTGATATGGTCCAATAACCCGTGTGACTCATCGTGTCTTCTTTCTCCGACTCACCAACTTTTGCTTTTGCGCAACTTTTCTCTTCTGATCTGGTGGGCAGTTGTCCTTCTATATCGCTATGTAACAGTGAATTTTCGGTGTTGTCGGTTGCATCTGAAGAGGTCATGCCTGGATTTACGACACTATCATCCGCAACAAGATTGTCTACTGCATCATGAAACACGGAATTCCGCTTATATCCAATTTGAAGTTTCCTAGCTAAATGTTTTATTTGTTGTACCTGCTTGCCACCGCGAGCACGTTTTCCCAGCGGTCGCCCCTTTGCAGTCACGACGCCCGCCACGTCCATCCAAAAAGACAGGGTCGGCTCCAGGTGCAGGGGATATATGTCGCGGATAGCGGTTCGGAATGCCTGGAACAGTGGAAGTATAACGGCAGATGAGGCATTGAATGCTTCGCACATACCACAGCGACATGCAATGGCGGTATCATGCATTTTCAGAACCCTGTCAATATTAAACGAAAAATTATCACTTAATCAGGTCCAGGCAAGACAAGGATTATGGACAGGTATAAAACGAGCATTATAGATGAGTTATTATTGTCAGGGTTTAAAGCGTTAATGAATATTGATCACATGCATACTTCATGCTTGCATGCCGTTTGTTTCACCCGCTGCCATGTATGTAAGAGCATATGAGATTGCATTGTGACGAGGCCAATCTTGTTAGGAAGACTCCAACTTTTGCATTTTACAATGCGCTAAATGGTACAATTATTTATCCGACACGCTAGCTGGTTATAAGATGCTAAGTCATTACAGATCGAAAGCCAACAAAATGAGGCCAGTGGGCCTTTGCTTCATAATACTAAGCAAAATCCAGGCTCAAATAACAATCAAGCATGTTATTGGAACATTGACTGGTGAGAATCATCGATAAAAAGTAACTAGCATCCATACATCAACTATGAAATATTTCCTACTTTCCAAGATACTAACAACTTCGGTGGCGTAGTCGACTAATACGCTTGCTTCGAATGTGGAAGTCCCTTTGCTTAAGTATGATCCCGATCAGACTTTTTTCTTCACTGTCTCCTACCCAGAAGATGGCAGTGACTGGAATGTAGTTATACATTATTCACGAAATAAGGTGGAAAATACCACGTTCTGAACACTGAATCTACATCCTTCCCAACGAAGTATCGACATCGGGATTCGTGACGGGTCTTCATGAAGTCTTCATATCTAATTTATAACTAGAGGTCGGGGGTATGGAGTCAGCTTTTGCAATTGTGCTCGTGCATGGCGGATTCCATGTTTTATCGCTGTCATTTGATCATACCTCCCACAAAATCCAAAAATAATTGATTAATTCGAAATTCATCACCACCACCTAATTAAACTAATTAGCTGTAATAAAATTGCTATATCTGCCAAACAAAGCCAGATATGGCCAATTTGAAGTTACCTACCACCACTAAATCGACTATAAGGATATACAAACAAAAATTCAGTTGGGTAATTGCCAAATTTCTCGATCAATCCGATTTGAGCACGATATATTTCTAAACAAAGCCAGATATGGCCAATTTGAAGTTACCTATTTTGAGAGATTTCAAAATTAAGCACACTTTTTAAGACCAAATTTGTTGTCTGCGTTTTCAATAAACTAAAATTTTGCTTTCTAGCACCAAAACTGAGAAGAAATTACTTTTGGCCAAATTCATGGGGGGAGCTTATATACGTAAAACGGAAAAATGTCTACTGATGGGCTTCGCAGAAAAAAATTATATTTTGTCACAGAATTTGATCATATTACATAAAAAGGGTGGAGTGCTCAATATCCGGAACAAAAAATGTATCTCCCCCTAAGTCTATTATAACTGTAGCTTGTTGATGATAGCATGCATATATTCACCATTGCGGATTGTGATGCAGAAACATCTCTGAGCACCATTCCAGGCAAAAGGATTACCTATGTTGTGGTCTGTTATGCAATATCAGTTGATAATATGTATTTTGCATTGTTATCGCGAAAATAGCCATCCATAAATTAGGTGCTTCAAATTAAAGGGAAAAGGTGCACGTATGAGTACGCTGTCGGATCAAAATTGTGTTTGAAGAACTTGTAAGCTAGGTTAAGCGACGTTGTTTTCATCGCGAATTTTGACATCCTAACCGTACTCGTTTCGGCATCTCACACCTAACGAAAAACCATAATTTTACACAGCTTGAGTATTCGCCGTGCCGCGGGATTAATGCTGATATCAACCATATCAACTTAAAATGAACTTTGATCACGGGGAACTTCGCGGCTTTAAAGCAGACTTTCACCCCAGATGACTCAGATTCGGCATTGTGCCATCGCTGAACACGTGATCAAATCGTTACTATTTGTTGGCTGAAATCTGACTCTCCACACCTCCAAGCTCCGCCCTAATATTTTGACGAAGTTCCGCCCATGCCATTTATCGATATGTATGCTGAGACACACACCAGCACACCTTGACATGTTTAGTCATAATCTTTCGAAGTCTCCAAAAATTATGCATAGTTCAGACACTTAGCATGAGCTGGAGTTAACCATAATGGTTCCTTTATTATTTGAAAATACAATAAAAAGCGCTATCGTCAACATGGTGATATTAAACAATAATCCGGAATAATGCAATGACAAGTACTCGATACTTGGTCGATATACGTTAGCTGTAACACCACCATGACAAGCATTCGGCATTCGATCAACATACCCATTTTCTGACCCGATAACTCCGTTGGGTAGAGCGCTGAACTTTATAGCGCATCTGGGAAGGTCATCTGGCGGCTGTCCCGATAAGGCCGGGGACGCGGCACCAGGGTGGCCATGTTGATTCAAGACGGCAAGTACAACTCCCAGCCGAAATTATACCGTTCGGCTGGGGTTTGCATGTTTAAGCAACACATTCTGCTTAGGATAGCACGCTGATCCCAAAAGACAATTGGTTTTCGGGAGCTTCAGCTGCACTGGTGATGCAGCGCACTAGCGACGACAGTAAGTACACATTGAAAACATTTGGCGCAACGCGGCAGGTGGAACATTTCTGCTAGATTAAATGCTTTTCGATTGCCAAGCATATACACATGTATTTTGGTGTGTGTAGGGTGGGGTGCGTCCTGGAATACACATGAGGGCGGGTATAATGATATCAGGTTAGTTATTGGGGTTTGTTAGTTATGGTAGTTTCAAGGGCGCACCAACTGCACTGGTCATATAGCGCCCATAACTAGCATATTCATGAAAACTCGGCAGCAAAATTGTGGTAAAACGGTATCATACTTAAATGTAACTCCCCACATACTGACTCAGTTAAAGCATGATTTTGCAGTCAGCCGCTAAAAAAATATTATTAACAATTTGAAGAAGAAAAAAAGTAAATAAAAATAAATACATTTGTGTTTCAGAAGAATCCATGGAAGCGTGTTGTTTAGACCCTGCGCGACGTTCCGCCACAAGGGGCCTACTGGGGAGGGAGCGCCTGCTGTTGTGACATCAGGACATCCGCGAAGCTATACGGGGCAGGTAGCGCCTTTGCGCGGCCGGGAGAGAGAGGCTCACAACCACGACCTCACGTCAGCGCCGCCCATCTCTTGACCCCCGGCTGGCCAGGCCGGCAGGCGCTGGGAAGAAACCCGGAACCCCAGGCGTAGGCCAACTGTCTCTTCGCCCGCATGGGGCCCGCTCGCGCCTACGGGATATCTCGACCAATGAGGCGTGTTGGTCCCCGTCACAATTAGCAGCGTGCGGCGGGGGCTCACAACCGCCAGGACTCCGTCAGCCCCGGGCCGAGAGGGCGCAGCTACCCCGATAACACTGAGAAGACGGGTAGACCAGGGGAAGCTGGCCTACCTGCTCGTGACAGGGCAGGGGTTGTTGTTGCTGGGTTGGATGCAGGACATACAAAGGGACGTTGGCACGGGATGGATATTTTGAATGTAATAGGGGGACGGACGATGGAGACTGCGTGAGCCGAAACAACTCCATGCTTCCAAGCTCCTTATTGGGGCGGCTGTGGTAACCCGAGGGAGCGCCATTTCCCAGCCAGCCAAGTAATGAGGCCGACCCCACTGCGGGGGAATTGTTGGGGTATATGGGCGCTTCGACGACATAAGTCATGCAGCGCCCATAACATCGTCAGTCATACAGAAGTATCCAAGCAGGTGCTATTTGAGACGACGTACTATGTAATATATTGCCGAACCCGTGATGGTCAAAACATACAGTAAATTCGTCCCGATGCTGCCACTTACCACCAACCCGGCATGGTATTAGTGATGCGCATATAACATAGAAAGCTTGAATCAACTTAGACATGAATGCAGTGCAATGTCTTATCTCCCTGGGTAAACAATAACAAACCGCACTTGCGAGAGAAGCTCAAATAGTCGTCCAGTCTAAACCATACGTGACCCGTTACCTGGCAGATTTGCCATCGTTGGCGTGGGTACCTCTAGTCGAAAGAATCGTCTTCGTTGTGCTGAGAATAGGGGTAAACCGGAAGAACGTGCCTCACTGCCAGTGGCCTATCACAGCGTGCCAGTGGCCTATCACAGCGAGTACACATCGGCTGCCTTCGTTTCGCTGAACGTAGCCGTGGGTAGCATGTGTGACCTATGGGCATCCTGGCGAGCATCACCTCTTCCTTTTGGGAAATTATCGATGATGATTCCCAGCGCCCCCAAAATTGGCTTGATAGTTTTTAGTTTGCTTTCGTCGGTTGAGTACCAAAATCGCGGCCACTTTTCCTATCAAAATATATTAATCGTTTGATTGAGGTGTGTCGCGGGAGCGAATGGTTGTATTACAGGTAGCACGTTCTGCTGTCTGGTCAGCCAGCTCGGGCCGCCTTATTCAAAGTGGCTTGGTATCCAGCAGAGCGGTACATTTTCCCCGCTCGATTAAGCATAGCTAAACGCAATAAAACATCCTGCACTATAGGGTTATGCGGATAAAACTGCTTTATCGCGAAAAGGCTACTTAGAGAGTTCGAAAGTATTACATGTTCGTTATCGCACACTATTTCCATGAAGCACATGGTCTTCGTGATGACCAGTAGTTCGGCCGTGTAAACTGTTGCGTGAGGAGGCAGCGTGAACCATCTGGTCGTGGTGCCACTTACAAATGCACAGCCCACACCATCATCAATTTTCGAACCGTCGGTGTAGGTGAAAGTGCATGCATGATAGGTGTGAACGTGTTGTAGAGCCTTCAGCAGAAACATGTTCAGGCCAAGTGCATCCTTCCGAGTGTGCATCCGAGTGCATCCTTCCGAGTGTGCATCCGAGTGCATCCTTCCGAGAATAGTGTGTCTAATAGCGGCTGAATCAGTTCTCAAGCGGGAATGGAAAGCGGTTCAATCGTTCTAATGCTGCGCATTTGGATACCGCTCTCCTCTGCTAGTTCCCGTAACTGCACACATAATGATTAGAGGGGCGGGGGTAGAATATTGTCACGTCCGCCACAGAACAGCGCAAACGTACCGTGCGCAAACAAGGCCTGGTATGCCGGATTCAAAGGAGACTGTCTCACCCTGCACGCATACCGCAGTCCTAGTTTTGTACGTCTCAGGGCGAGTGGTGCGGGACGAGGACACGTTATGTAGGGGGAATTGTTCCCTAGCTGCTCTCCGAGTTTGTGCTATTCCCACCAGCGATGTGTGGGAAATTGGTCTGGTCCTTACAGGAGGGAACAGGTTTTTTTTTAGTACTGTGGATGCCATGCAAATGTTTTCGTTTCAGCTCTCCGGGCTCCCCATCTCACCGGGATCATACTGGAGGGGGGGCGTCCGTTTCCCGCGAACGGGAGGACGCCGGGCACCAGAAGAGCTATACGGGGCAGGCGGCGCCTTCGTACGGCCAGGAGAGACAGACTCACCACCCGACCGCACCAATAGCGCCGCCCACTCCTTGACCCCAGCCGACCGGGCCGGCAGACACTGGGAAGGAACCCAGACCCTGAGCCCGAGGCGACCAGTCACTTGCCCATATGGGGCCTTACGGACCCGCCCTCCCCTCCGTGATATCGGAACCAAAGAGGATCCTCAGTCACAACGAGCAACGTGCGACGGGGGACTTCAGCCTCCAGGACTCCGTCAACACCGGGGGACGAGCCGAGGGGGCGCGACTACCCCGATATAACTGAGCTGGCAGGCAGGACCGGGGAAGTTGTCCTACCTGCTCATAGTAGGAAGAGCTGGTGTTGCAGGGCCAGGTGAAGGACATGGATGTTGAGATGGGATGGACATTGGAATGAAAATGCATGGATGGAAGGACGAGTGAGACTCCTAGCCTGGCCCTTCACCCGTGGACTAGGCCGCCGGATCATTGGAACATACAATCCCCCTCCCTCAACCCACCAAGGAGAGGTGGTGCCTTGTTGGGGGATAATGATACCAGGAATATATTTCACATGAGTGCTGAACCAACTTACCACTTCATTCGGCAAATCGGAGAGAAGATACATTGCTGTGGTGGATCTCACGATTGCAAGTGTCGGTCGCCACTACTGCAAGCAAGAAACAGGTTCAATAATAGCCACTACACACAATGCTAAGCATAACATTGGGTACATACTGGGTGAACCGCATTGCCATACAATAGGTTGTGCTGGATTTTCGACGGAGTACAAATTTTGGCGACCACTGAAGCATGTGCAATCTCTACAGTATGGCAGTGCATTCAAATATAAATAAATCAAATAAGAATAGTCCACCCAGATACAATCATCAAATGCATAATCAGGTATTGAAAATTTTGAACATCGGAATTCATCTCGTTCGACCGCAATCTGTGAAAAACCTGAGTGGGCTCTCAAGAGCCTCCCGACATGGCGAGGGTTGATGAAATGCCTAAATTAAGCAGATGAGGATCAAATATGACTATGAAATTCACAGCTCCAAATGCTTAGACCATCCAAAAGTATTGACTTAATTATGACAGTTTGCTATCATGTGTGGCTACGAGCTAAGTTGATTAGTACGAAATAAGGCATGTACAATAACCATCTGCATTTGTGGGATTTCCACCAAATTTTAATAAATGAGTAACAAACTTTTTCTTGTGTCAAGCATTTTTGGTCCATTAATTTTGTTTTTTCTGGTTGAGTCTCCATGCTTCAACATGACTGCAGCCTAGTTTGATTTGTTCTGGCATTCCATGCTTTATGTGCTCCAAGCAGAAATTTTTGTAGACCCCACACAATGCTAAAAATTGAATGCTAAGGAGCGTGACTGAATCTTTTGAGACCATTCAGTGGGACATCTCAGAATTGTGTGGGCTCCTGAACAATTTGAAGGTGTTCACATACTGTTCAGGGGGTATTTGTGAAATGTTTGTGGCCAGCACAATTTGTATGGCCCTGATGGGACTTAGCCAGTCTGTGATTTTGGCATGAGGGTGATTTTCCAGGTTGCATCTAAATTTGTGTGGGCTTGGTGCCAATTTTCAAGGCTTAGGACCATTTGTCAGCTGGCTGGTATGATTTGTATGGACCATCATCTCCTTTGGGAAAATTTCTTATTTTGTACTGTTCAATAAGAATGTTGCTAATTTAAGTAGTTTTGAAGTGAAGTGGCATCACAATGCTGTACTATATACTTTATGGTATAATATGTTGTTTCTTCACACCAGTAGTTAGTTAGTTATTAGGGCTTTAGGGTGCATCAACTACATCAGTCATATAGCACACATTCTTCACACCAGTAGGCCAACAACATTTGTACCTGGTGTTGGTCCATTTCTGGTGTATTGGGCCAGCTACCTGGTGCATCCCTAACAGCTGTGCACACCTGGCACTCCTTGATGCATGCCAGGAATACCTTAATGCATTCCTGGAAGACATGCAACATGCATGAGTGCATGCCTGAATTAAGGTGACATGCCCAAAATATCAAAGCCTGCCACATTTCCGTGACTGGCCAATGAGTTTGATAATGCAATAGGGTACATGTGTCAGTAAATTTTCAGTTAATGCCTGCAGTGTGGGATTTTCATATTTTTTTCTTGGTAGTGGAGTACAATTTTTTTAAGGCTGGAGTACAAAAAAAAAACATGCACTAACTGACAATTGACCTTGTTTTAGTGGGGCTGAAAACCAATGTCACAATTTTTGTATGCATGAACATCTTGCCAAACTAAGCCATGTCCAAAATTTTGCTGCACTAAAAAAATTAGTTGTCCATAACCAGGTGGCATTGCTTTAATGGAATTAAAAATAAATGTCAGCATTTCATGCTGTATGTACCATGTAAGCATTATATATGTACATATAGCTAACTTCTAAGTCAGCAATATGTCAGCAAGCTGAGTCGTGAATATGTGCAATTGTGTCGAGGAATGCATCTAGTGGGAAATGCCCTCAGTAGCCAAGTACTCCCCAAAATATATTATATACCCATGATATATGGAAATGGGATAGATGTTGCTTGAGTGTAGGAGCGTGAAGCAATTCCAGAGTTCACAAACAAATATTTATGATGAATGGGCTTGATGTGATGTGAACGCACAAATAACATATCTGTTGGCAGAGATCAGGATGACTCGCACTGACTCACATTGGGCAGACCACACAACCGGGATCATCCTTCAACAAACACTTCTCCGAGGGACTGGTCCCACGACTAATGGGCCGAGTTCACCCGCGATTCATTGGAATTATTGCTAACTTCAGTTGTCTTTAGACGGATTGGTGGCCAAGATTTTGAACGCTCCCCAAATGAGTTTCATGGCCTCAGTGGGTCCCGTCGCGATGAGCCGGTTTTACAGCGGAAGTTTCGTCATAGGTCACGTGGTCTCAGGAACAAGATAGAGGGAGAATACCCGGCATATTGTTATGCACAAGTTAAAAGCGACCATAAAATAAAATTATCACATCGATTTTAATAACGAAATATGTTTTACTATTCCTGCTGTCAAAATAAGGAGAGTTAATCTTACATCAGAAAATTATAACATGTTTCTGATTTGCGTGGAGACTGCACACAGCTCTATGGAATCTGAGATCCTACGAACGACTGCCATGGATATAATTTGTGCTGTTGTTAAATTAGCGAAGGATGAGGTTATAAGCCAACTTCAGGCACAATGGTAGAGAAAATAATAACAAAAGCATACTTAATCCATGTTGACCAAGTCTATAAATATGGGTTTCGGAATATATAATGGTTTAATGAAAATTATACTAAAACAGTCCGGCTAAAATAGTTTTATTCTCATCACCAAGAAGGTTATTTTGCATGAAAAAGCTGAGACAAGGAATTCAAACCCATTCTTATTCTTATTATAAGTTCCTTCATGTACTTGTTTAGTTCATGTCTGGAATGTTTAGTTGAAGCAAGGATCGAGTTAGGAGTATCTAGAGCTGCCAGACGGGAGTATCTTTAAAGCCTCCCACGGTCGGTTTTATTTTTCTTCTTGGATAGAGCTGGTCGGATTCGCTAACTCAGCCCGAGAAGTACAACTCTTTATGGGGCGGGGAACAGGGAATGGGTCGGAGTAAATTTCGGAACATGTATTACGGACCCTTCACTGACACCGATGAACCCAAAATGTGGTTATATCTCAAGGCGCATGTTTATCTTCGCACACATTTACAAAAAAAATATGCGACAGTCATGCAAAAGTGCACAACTGACATTGGTTTATTGGTGTTTCGACCTCGGAGTACTAGCTTGCTCCGGGGCGGATTTTAGGAAATTTGAAGTGATTTTCTTGCATTGAACGGGCTCATTGTGTCTAAAAAAGTTGTCCCTTTAACAAAACTACCTTCGATTGCGCATTTAAAGCATTTACTGGCGAAACCAGGCTTCAACTTTATACTCCGATTACACCAAGTACCCCTGGTTTTTCCAACTAGAGATTTCTGGTGCTTCTTGGAGAGTACTCCAGCGCAAGGCTATGGAACACCTCTAGGCACCAGCGCAAGTTTCCCAAGAGTATTATGGAATGGATATTCATTAATCTAAGTATGTTATATATCAAATAAAATATTGATAAATATTGAACCAATATTGAATAAATATTGAATTAATTATTGACTTTATTGACACTAATATATCGTTTTCACATATGAAGCGCCGACGTTGTGCGTAGCCGGTTTTAGTAAGGTTCTTTACGAATTTTAGCGCAACACCGACGGCTCATGCACCGTCGTATGTTTTATACTGCCTTTCAAGGATGTGTAGTGACGTTGGATGGTCGGGGCGCTGGGGTCGCGGAAACTGCTAGTTGTTGTCAGGTATGGACTTTTAGTGGTAGCACTCTACCAAGCAATGTTGTTCTTCGTTTTCCCTTCTGGAGTACAAAATATTTCATTTAGTCTAGTCACAATCCTGGAGTACAAAATGTATTGGTATGCATGACACCAACAAACTCCAGTTTTTCCAACACTGAATGCCTGGGACTAATTTTCACGACAAAACACATCATTTCTTAACATGACAAAGACAATGTGACCACTTTCCTCTGCAGCAAGGAACCAAACACATCCTAGACTAACACAACTTTGGAACTAGGATGCAAGGCTAGGTTCAGTTAGTTCTATGCAGATTGGAATGGTCACATCATCTTTGTCAGATAAAGAAACATGCTACTACATTATTTTCATTTCAAAACAATCAATTCTGGACCTCTACTGAAAAGGCCATTCTTCTATTCCTGACAGCAGAAAAGTCAGTAGGCAAACCAGATGCAACAAGCAGGATACTCCATGTATCAGTGCAAGCTTAGTTTTGCTGTGCACATATTGCATTCCAGTATCTCACCTAAATATTGAGTTCTATTTTGCAGAGAATCACTTTTTTAACAAGTGTTTTTTAAAGGAATTCCACAGCCACACAATTCATACTTTCCTTTTTGAAGCAAGAAAGCTTTACAAGTAGCAGTCTGCATCTGACCACTGTGCTTGTCAGACTGACACCACCAAGGTACAAATGGATGTGGCACAGCCTGGAGAGTCCCATTAAGGTAAGTAAATGTTTGCAGTGGCAACTCATAGTTTACTATTAATATCATAGCACATTTCATCTGTATCATGCCTCTATGACATCATCAATTGCATTGGACACAGTTCACCTAAAAGTAATCAATTGCCAAGAAAATGAAGGCAGCATTGTCTTAACCACATCAAAAAGCATTTTTTTTTTAATCCAAAGAATCAGCTTTTACCTTTATCTCCAAATTTACTCATGTATTATGACAAACTCCACTGGTTATACACTGTTTGTATCAATGGTGTTGCATGAATTAATTAGGCATTCTTCACCATCACATCAATATCACATCAAACAAATGAAATGACTGGCAAATAATTGGTATTATTGCAGTTTAAGGTAACCACTTAACAAGTTTTATACACATTTCACCTTCATGAACCATACAGTGGTTTGGATTCCTTAAGTTATGTTAGATCAGTACTTTGTTGTAAGGTCTAGTCATATTTTTTATTTTTTCCCTAGTGGTTTTCTTCCAACTGTTCAGGCTAGCATAGGTGGTATTCTTTTACTTTCTGCCGTAGCGTTGTTTACACTAGATATGTAACCGAAAGTGCCGCATATAGGCAGGATATGCCGCACTGGTGAAATATACAGCTGGATATGGATGCAACGTTTTGATGACGTCACGAACAGTCACAATAACAAGACTTATTCCCCCATCGGGAAACCGTACGGTTTTACAGCATTACGTATGACTCAGGGCAACGTGAAACCGCCAATAAATCATCGCAGTACCTCCAGATCATCAGCACCTCTTCCCATAGATCCAGGGATCATATCCTGGTGGCATTTCCACATGGTGAAGGAAAAAAACTGCATGAGTGCAGGAAGTAAAGGAGACTGTTGTATAACAATATGCATACGTTATGGCAGCGAGAAACCATCATGAAATCATCGCAGCGGCCACAGATCATCAGTATCTCTTGAAATGAATTTATAGATCATATTCTGAATGTATTTCCACATGGGGATGCCAAGAACTCCATGAGGGCAGCAAGTAAAAGAGACTGTTTTATCACATGCATATATTACAGCAACGGGGAACCACCATGAAACCATCACAGCGGCTCTATATTATCAGGACATCTTCCAATAGGTTCAGAAATCATATTCTTAACGTATTTCCGCATGGAGATGCGAAGAACTGCATGAGGGCAGTAACTAAAAGAGACTATTTTATCAAGTTATGCACACTACGGCAGCGAGAAACCACCACGAAACCATCGCAGTGGCTCCAGATCATCAGGACATCTTCCATTAGATCCAGGGATCATATTCTAGTGGTATTTCCACATGACAATACTAAAAACTGGATGACGGCAGCAAGTAAAAGAATGTTATATCACACTGTGTATGCGTTACGGCAGCGAGAAACCACCACGAAACCATCACAGCGGCTCTATATCATCAGGACATCTTCCATTGGACTCAGGGATCATATTCTAGTGGTATTTCCACATGGGGGTACGGGGAACTGCATGAGGGCAGCAAGTAAAAGAGACTGTTTTATCACACTATGTATGGGTTATGGCAGCGGGAAACCACCACGAAACCATCACAGCGGCTCTATATCATCAGGACATCTTCCATTGGACTCAGGGATCATATTCTAGTGGTATTTCCACATGGGGATACGGGGAACTGCATGAGGGCAGCAAGTAAAAGAGACTGTTTTATCACACTATGTATGCGTTATGGCAGCGGGAAACCACCACGAAACCATCACAGCGGCTCTAGATCATCAGGACATCTTGCATTAAATCCAGGGATCATATTCTAATGGTATTTCCACATGACAATACTAAAAACTGCATGACGGCAGCAAGTAAAAGAGACTGTTATATCACACTGTATGCGTTACGGCAGCGGGGAAACCACCATGAAACCATCACAGCGGCTCTATATCATCAGGACATCTTCCATTGGACTCAGGGATCATATTCTAGTGGTATTTCCACATGGGGATACGGGGAACTGCACGAGGGCAGCAAGTAAAAGAGACTGTTTTATCACACTATGTATGCGTTATGGCAGCGGGAAACCACCACGAAACCATCGCAGTGGCTCCACATCATCAGGACTTCTTTCCATAGATCCAGTGATCATATTCTAGTGGTATTTCCACATGACAATACTAAAAACTGCATGACGGCAGCAAGTAAAAGAGAATGTTATATCACACTGTGTATGCGTTACGGCAGCGGGAAACCACCATAAAACCATTTTAGTATTGTCATGTGGAAATACCACTAGAATATGATCACTGGATCTATGAAAAGAAGTCCTGATGATCTGGAGCCACTGCGATGGTTTCGTGGTGGTTTCTCGCTGCCGTAACGCATACACAGTGTGATATAACAGTCTCTTTACTTGCTGCCGTCATGCAGTTTTTAGTATTGTCATGTGGAAATACCATTAGAATATGATCCCTGGATCTAATGGAAGATGTCCTGATGATCTAGAGCCGCTGTGATGGTTTCGTAGTGGTTTCTCGCTGCCATAACGCATACATAGTGTGATAAAATAGTTTCTTTTACTTGCTGCCCTCATGCAGTTCCCCGTATCCCCATGTGGAAATACCACTAGAATATGATCCCTGAGTTCAATGGAAGATGTCCTGATGATATAGAGCCGCTGTGATGGTTTCATGGTGGTTTCCCGCTGCCGTAACGCATACACAGTGTGATATAACAGTCTTTTTACTTGCTGCCGTCATACAGTTTTTAGTATTGCCATGTGGAAATACCATTAGAATATGATCCCTGGATCTAATGGAAGATGTCCTGATGATCTGGAGCCACTGCGATGGTTTCGTGGTGGTTTCTCGCTGCCGTAATGTGTGCATAACTTGATAAAACAGTCTCTTTTAGTTACTGCCCTCATGCAGTTCTTCGCATCTCCATGCGGAAATACGTTAAGAATATGATTTCTGAACCTATTGGAAGATGTCCTGATAATCTGGAGCCGCTGTGATGGTTTCATGGTGGTTTCCCGTTGCCGTAATATATGCATAATGTGGTAAAACAGTCTCTTTTACTTGCTGCCCTCATGGAGTTCTTGGCATCCCCATGTGGAAATACCTTCAGAATATGATCTATAAATTCATTTCAAGAGATACTGATGATCTGTGGCCGCTGCGATGATTTCATGATGGTTTCTCGCTGCCATAACGTATGCATATTGTGATACAACAGTCTACTTTACTTCCAGCACTCATGCAGGTTTTTTGCTTCACCATGTGGAAATGCCACCAGGATATGATTCCTAGATCTATGGGAAGAGGTGCTGATGATCTGAAGGTATTGCGATGATTTATTGGCGGTTTCACGTTGCCCTGAGTCATACGTAATGCTGTAAAACCGTGCGGTTTCCCGATGGGGGAATAAGTCTTGTTATTGTGACTGTTCGTGACGTCATCAAAACGTTGCATCCATATCCAGCTGCATATTTCACCAGTGCGGCATATCCTGCCTATATGCGGCACATTCGGTTACATATCTAGTGTAAACAACGCTACGGCAGAAAGTAAAAGAATACCGCATAGGTTACCCTAGGTTCTATAACCTGAAATTCGTGGGAAAACATGTCAATTTCCCATTATTATTTGTTATTAATTTTCCAAGAAACCAGAGAATACCTAGGTACGTAGGTAGGTACCTACCTTCCAACCTAGTACCTAGGTAGGTAGGGTAAAACGCCGAACTCGGGCCACTGCCTAACTCGGGCCACCACCGCTTTCCAACCTCCTTGCCTCTGACAAAACTCCGATAGGCCTTATTAAATCAGTTTATGACGTCATTTCATCTATCTTCTGTCGTTTCAGGTTGGACCAACCAGAGCGTATGTACCAGACGACCAATCAGAGGATGGAACCCTGGACAGGACCCTCTGCTGCGTTTTGGTGCGGATTAGGACGCACTTTAACCTTGTGTAGTGGCGTTGTTTTGCGGTACGGTTTTAACTGGTGTTTTAGTAGTGGTGGGCATAGATGGATCGTTGAAAACGGTAAAGTACTTCATTGCACGTTTTTAATGATTATTCTTGCTTGTGTGTTTGCACTTTTCATAGATATACCGCATTTTTGGTGGTGGCCCGAGTTGGGGGGGAATAATTGTCCATCGCCCAACTCAGGCCGGGTGGCCCGAGTTGGGAACAGCGCACATCTTCCCAGAAAAAATGCCACCCTAACTCGGGCCATTGGATTAATGTGGCTATTTCTTTGTTTTCGTCGACGCTATACCTGTGAGATGTTGAACATTGCGTGTTGATTGTGCACATATACATCTTATCGTATATCGCGACTTATCTAACGGAAGAGAGAGACGCTGACTTCGGGTCAACGCAGATGCACGAACCCGTGGCCCAATGGTCAGCTGCAGGGGTGGCGCTATCGGGGGTGGGTCCAGAAATTTCGATCTGTGGGGGAACACGTTCTGGAGGGGCACCATCTTTTTCCGGAGGGACGCCATCCGCTGAAAACTCGCTCAGCGGAGACGGGTGTAGGGGAGGGGGTCCATTCAAGCGTTCTGGATGGGTGCCACATAGGTATCAGGGGTTTGGGGGAAAGGTAGAAAGTGCCCATAGTTTCCCCCTGGATCAGCCACTGGACGCCACCAAGAGGATAGGGAGACTCGCACCCTCCAAGGCGTGGACGAGCACCTTGGGCTTAGGCTAAAGTCCCAATATAAAAATCGAAGCCTTCATGCCCGCTCCGCGCCCCCAGACACTGCATTCCTGACAGACGGATGTTATTTCCACCTTTTGATTATGATGGATCCTTTTCGTTATAGTGGATTCCTCTTCGAAATCCAGGAAGCCACTTCTGAGGTATGACACCTTTCCTGACAAAATTGGTGGAGCCGCCCGTAGTCAATTATCAAGTTGTATTATGTGGCGACCATAAAAAACGCGAATCAGCATTAATACGCACCGAGCTGAAGGTGATCTTCCCTTGTGTAGCTTCTGTAATGTACTTGCATTCAGGGGTGTTGCTTTATAGACTTTTGAAGGGACAAATGCCCCTTAATGTTGGCCTTGCATCCCTGAATAATTTGAACTTTCAACATGAGATCCCACAATGTGTCCCCACTCCATCCGATTAATCCATTTGGGTACGCACATTGCCTTCATGCATTGTGCCCTCTCCCTCCTCCAACCCACAATAACTTTCATAAATCCACAACCGTCCTACCATGTTCTGCTTAATCTATGTCCTTCATCATCCTCCCATTCCTACAGTGGTAATCATTGCCGATACACGAAGGAGACCCTGGCGGTAGCCCTGGCGGAATGCCGGGGCGGGTCGAGTGTCCGAACTGTTGCAAAGAAGTACGGCGTGCCGAGGGAAACAATCGGTAAACGTCTGAGAGGCGAAGTGTCGGATTACGTAGCAATCGGCAGACGACAATACCTTTCCATGAATGTAGAGCTAAAAATTAAGAGTTGGCTGCTGCAGTGTGCGGAAAGAGGATTTCCTGTAAGTAAAAAACTACTGCTGGACTCCGTAGCAAAGTTCATTGAGAAGCAAGGCATGGAAAGTAACTTCGTTGATAACAGGTGAGCATACACTATCTTTCAGTACAAATCTAGCCATACACTGCGTTAAGTATCAACATACCGATATTTGCCCCTTCATTTTTTTAAGCAAGCTTATGGAAGGATGTCCAAAACCAGAGATGTAGAAACGTCTGAAAAAGTGTGTGTGTGGGGGAGGGAGGAGTCAATACCACTTTTGAAGTTGATTCTGAACATGCATCGTCATAGCATTGATGCTAAGCTTCATGAAAGCTTCCGGTGGATGAGCTGCTGTTGATATGAGAGCTGTTCGCGAAACGCGCGGAGAGCTTAGGGGCTTGCGAAGTGAAGATCTCAAAATGTATCATTTGATCTCGTGTATTTTTGTGGTGGGGGGTGTTAAGGAGGATCCTCCCCTTGGCTGCGCCTCTGGAGCGGAACCTACGGATATTTTAACGCAATGCTTGCATTTTTGACAGACCCGGTGGAAAATGGCTCAACGGGTTTCTTCGCCGCCATCCAACGATAAGCCTCAGAACTCCGGAGGGCATCACGAAGGGGAGAGCCGCAGTGACAAGGGAGAGAATCGAGGCGTGGTTCGAAGAGCTCGAGCGCTTCATCTCCACGAACAACCTACACCGTGCGGTGGATGACCCGAGGCGAATTATGAACGCGGACGAAACCTCTATCCCGTTATGTCCAGGTACGTAAAACGGAACTTTCACACGTGCACCATTGTCGCATCCTCCAAATACCAATACTCATTCTAAAAAGGCAAGCGTGTCTTGTGGAATCGCTAATCGTTGGAAAACATAATTGCATTGTAGACTGAATAAACGTGATCACTAAATTGCGTGTATCAAAATGGTCTACATCGACATCAATAATATAAATGCAATTATAATTGTATCAAAATAAATCATGTCTTGCAGCTTCCGGGAAAGTCTTGGCTCATAAGGGGGCCAAAAACGTGTACCGGGTCATACCTGGTAAAGAGAGAGACGCCGCCACTCTGCTGGCGTGCTACAACGCGTCGGGGGAGAGGATGCCACCATGTCTGGTGCTCCCGGGAGTGCGGATCGCCGGCGAGCTGTCAAGAGCTGCATCTGAAGACTGGGCGCTAGCGTGCAGTCCTTCCGGTAAGGGCTAAGTGTTTGTAGCCTGTGGATAAGTATATTGATATGCTTGTACGAGTATATTCGTTTCAGACACATGGAATGCCGTGAATACGCAACGGATTGCGTATTGCGTGAACATTGCAACGGATAGTGCAAAATAAGTGCGATGAGTGAACACTATTACACGTCAAAATTGGCGAGCAGTGTGATATCGGTGAAGTAAAAACACTTTAAAAAGAAGTATTGCGTTTGACAATTAACTTGATGATGATGAACCTGATGATCTGATCGGATTCTGATCTCAAGAACCGTGATCTGATCGGATTTGATCTACCGTGATAGTTCGCAATATCTGTTCATCTGCGTTTTTACCATTTAATCCCTGCGTTTTCATATGCAAACCGTTTGCGTTCCAGGTTGGATGACAGCAAGGGTGTTTTATGAGTACCTGGCAAACTGCCTGGTACCGCACATCAGGAAAAATGGGATCGAGCTGCCCGTCATCCTGTTTGTAGATGGGCTCCGAGCCCATTTTTCCATGGATACATCTCGTCTCTGTGAAGCCGAGGGGATCGTGCTGTATGCTCTACCGCCGTACAGCACACACGTCCTGCAGCCCCTGGACGTGTCGGCCTTCAAGAGCCTGAAGAGCCATTGGACTCAGGTCAGGAAGGACAAAAATGGCAGATGGAAACTGTTACACTGAAGGAACATTACAAAGGGCATCATCAAAATGTATGGATTCAATACGTCGGGTCTCTGCCTTTTGTATTAAAAAAATATGTACTTTCTGTTTTCTCCCGGCTGTATAAATTGCAAACATTGCCAACGATGCCTTCGTTTCAGGTGTGTGCGGAGCGTCAGCTACAGCCGGCGCATTTTAATACGCCGGTCACCAGGGCCGAGATCGCCCCCTTGTTGGAAGTAGCTCTTGGACGGATTCGACCGGATGTCATCACGGCGGGCTTCCGGGCATGCGGACTCTGTCCACTCGACAAGAGGGCACCCGGCTATGGGAAGCTAAGCCCATCTGGTAATATATATATATATATTTATAACGGGTGTATAAACGAAATGGGCAGATATGGAAGCTTCCATGCCAGCATATTTCAACGGCGCGCTAGCTTCACTAGAAGGGGGATGTGTCTGCCCTACATTCGCCCTAATTAGACGTCAGCTGAAAATAATAGGCCTCCTCAGATCCAAATTTCATAACACTGTTTTTATTTCTATGCTCATAATATGCACATTATATGTCCCTATTATATCATAGATGTTAAAACATACAACTTTGCATCCAGGTTTCGATAATCAGCAAGTTGCCAGCAGCATGGTAGTCATTCTGTTCAACTAGCTAACCGGTGTTTCGGTGACGAAACTTTAAATATTCTCGCTGTTTTTCTTCCGCAGGAACGACGGGAGACGATAGGACGAGTGGCCCTTCGTTTTCCCGGTTCGCGGCACCAGATGCCCCCCGCCGCCTCGTCGGGGACCTCTGACGTCGCCCCACTGGGCATCGCCACTGCTGCCGCTTCCTCGTCGAGGACCGCCACCGCCGTCTCGTCAGGGACCGCCGCCGGCGCTGTCTCGTCAGGGACCGCCGCCGGCGCTGCCTCGTCAGGCACCGACGCCGGCGCCGTCTCGTCAGGGACCGCCGCCGGCGCTGCCTCGTCAGGCACCGACGCCGGCGCCGTCTCGTCAGGGACCGCCGCCGGCGCTGCCTCGTCAGGCACCGCCGCCGGCGCCGTCTCGTCAGAGACCGCCGCCGGCGCCGCCTCGTCGGGGACCTCCGCCACCGAGGCACCAGGGATCGTCGCCGCTTCCGCAGAAACAAGTGATGATCTCATTTTCATCGTCGATGAGTTCATCATCCCGAGCCTCGTTGGTGGGCCGGCCACGGCACCCCCATCAAAAAGGCCGGCACAGGAAGCCACCGTCGCCGCGGCATTTCAGGACGTACGCTTCCTTCCAGTCTCCCAACTTACACCTTCCAAACGACTCCGGAAAGAGCTCCTTCCGGCATGCGTGTCAAGTCCCCGGTGGCGGCAGTATCAGGAGGAATTGGAGGAAGCAAAGACAATGAAGAAGAGGAAGGGCAGGAAGGACAGCAACATTGCAGCGTTGCCATCGACATCCAAGAAGACGGACGACTGGACCTGCTTCCACTGCAGTGCATCATGGGAGGCAGAAGATGTCGCGGGCGATGCTCATGTCTGGATAAAGTGTGACTTTTGCGCGCGCACGACACATATTGAATGTGTCCCAGAGGACCATCTGGCCCTCTTTCCCGGGTTGGAGGATGGGGCCAAAGATGTCTTCTTTGTTTGTGATAGTTGCTGCAAGTAATGTGTACGTGTTAGGCTTCGCAAAAGCCTTCCCTTCTGTGGCAGGTGATGGGACGGGTCCCCGATCCGACTTCGTCTGCCGGATTAAGATGGGAGTAGACCCAGATGAAGGTGGGGACGGGTGCACTTTGTCGGGGCTCTGATTCACGTTGTCTGCCGTGTGTGTGTGTGGGAGGAGGGGGGGGGGGGGGGGGGGGGGGGTACATATTAAGGTGGTTTTCTGTCGCAGCATATGGCTTCTTATATTTGTCAGATGGCCTCCTGTGTGTTTCTTTCTTGTCTTTCCCGACACTACTGTTCATAAGAGCCATGGAGGGATTCAGTGGAGCATATCGGTCTGCGCCCCCCCCCCCCCCAAGTAGGGGTGGATCCAGAAATTTTGATCCAGGGTACTCGTTCTGAAGGGGCCCATTTTCTCTGGAGGGCGGCGAATGGTTGAACAACTCGTGTTGTAGGGGGAGGGTGCACTTGAGTGTTCTGAAGGGGCATCAATCCTGCAGAAGGGAGCGAATGATGAGTAGTGAATAGATGGACACAGTGTAAATTTACTCAATGATGAAAGCTGCAGCCTATGCAATGCAAAAAGCATTCATATATTCAAAACTTCCATTGGTTTGATTTTTAGCAAAATATGCTTTCATAAGATAAGGCATTACATTTAATTAATTGTATGTTTGAGATGAAAAGTCAGCTACTATTATATTTTTTTTTGTATTTCCATTACTTAAATTGTCATTGAAGAACCAAAAATGACTGTATTCACCAATAAATAACGTGGCCCGAGTTGGGCTGCAGAATATAGCAAAGTGGCCCGAGTTACAGCGTGCACCTGGATATTGGCCCGAGTTAGGAAAGCGTGGTTTCTGTCGCTGAGTGTCCCCGGGGATCTTTAATATTCTTCAAATTGGTTGACTATTCGTGTTGAAATCTTTTTACAAAAGATGATAACAGTCCGTAGAACCTAAGGTGAGCTTATTCACGCAGGTGGTCCGTACACCTTTCTTTCTGTGGCTAGTTTAAATCACAGCACATCGTTTCTGTAGAACGAAAGTGGCCCGAGTTTGGCGTTTTACCCTACCTACCTACCTCCCAACCTGAACTGGCCAATTTAACTCCCGGCCCATTTACGCATCATGCAAACAGCTACCTGTTCTTATTAGTAGTGAGACTCCCATTGCAGGCCACATGCAAGTTTAAACAAATCACTTAAAAACAGCGTTCAATCTACATGGGAGTCATTCTTCACTCACCCAAAATCGGACAATGGAAACACACGTGGTTGTGGCTCTCATTCACGCGTTAACACATGACTTTATGACACGGAAATATTATGCAGATATTCACTAGAGCACACAATAAAAACCAATGACGTCAAAGAAGTAAACCAAAATGACGTCCAAGAAGCGAAAATGCCATGCTATGACATGATGCTATGCTAAGCTACGGTAAAGCTAGGCATGATAATAGAGTTCAGGATACGCAGTGCGTTGTTCGCCACATTATTATATCGAGTGTGCATGCATTAGTGTTGAGATAGTCTGCATTGAATGCTCCGTTTGGCCCACATACGGTACCCAAGTGGACCACTTTCTTTTTCTGAATTTCATAAAACCTGACCTGAGGTCAAACGCTTGCACTGACGAACACATGCTCGGATGTGCTGCATCCTTGCTCGGTGGACAATTATTCGACGCTAATATCCATCCGATAAATGTATTCATGAAAGTTTTATTCGGTACACCGTGATATTCCCATAGGGTGTAGTGTTAAAATCTTCGTTGACCTGAGGTCAAATGGTGGCTTCGAGTGACCAGTTGACTTGGTGTGCTGCATGCCACCGTGATAGCGGTTGCACAAGCGTTTTAATGATCCCAATAAGTGAATTATCAGGGAAGTTATGCGGTACCCCAGATTTGACCTCGCTGACCTTTTCGCCTCTGAAGGCAAAACGGTTCGTCGTAGCAGAAAATGGTTCCGGGATGCATGTACCGGTATGTCTGCGAAGGTTGTGTCAAATTTTCACACGAATCGGAGAACATTGGTTAATTGGTTTCTGAATGCGTTGTTGAATAGGACGCTAGTTGTACCTGATGAAATGCGTCATCGATAGAGGTCAGATCACGCAGTGTGCTGCTTCTTATGTTGCTAGTGCATGCATCAGTGTTGAGATAGTCTATTTTGAATGCTTTGCTTGGCCCACATACGGTACGCAAGTGGACCACTTTCTTTTTCTAAATTTCATAAAACCTGACCTGGGGTCAAACGCTTGCACTGACGGTCACATGCTCGGATGTGCTGCGTCCTTGCTCGTTGTGCGATTATTCGACGCTAATATCCATCCGATAAATGTATTTATGAAAGTTTTATTCGGTACACCGTGATATTCCCATAGGGTGTAGTGTTAAAATCTTCGTTGACCTGAGGTCAAATGGTGGCTTCGAGTGACCAGTTGACTTGGTGTGCTGCATGCCACCGTGATAGCGGTTGCACAAGCGTTTTAATGATCCCAATAAGTGAATTATCAGGGAAGTTAATCGGTACCCCAGATTTGACCTCGCTGACCTTTTCGCCTCTGAAGGCAAAACGGTTCCTCGTAGCAGAAAATGGTTCCGGGATGCATGTACGGGTATGTCTGCGAAGGTTGTGTCAAATTTCCACACGAATCGGAGAACATTGGTGAATGTGTTTTTGAATGCGTTGTATCAAGGATAATTTGGTAAAGGTTCCAAATTTCAACAGAGCAGACTTTAACGGCATGAGAGCGGCTTTAAGTGCCATCAGATGGGAAGAAGAATTCTCCAATTTAAATGCCTGTGAAATGTGGGAAAAGTTCAAATCTTCCTTGAAGAAAACTCAGATTAGACATGTCCCCCAAAAGCAAAGACGCAAAAGAAGGGTAGGAAAGCCAGCATGGCTTACACCAGACGTGATAAAAGCAATTAAGGCTAAGAAAACTGCATGTAGAGTTTTTAAAGAAGCCTCAAATGTCGTTAATCTAAAGGCGTATCGAAAAGCTAGAGACACTGTGAAGCAAAAAACCAGAGCAGCAAAGCGAGCAAAAGAACTGGATTTAGCTAGAAACTGTAATGGGGACAGTAAAAAGTTCTTTAGTTTCTACAAGCTGAGTAAAGTTTCTAGCACAATTGGTCCACTAGAAGTAAACGGGACTACATTGGGTGAGGATAGTGAGATGGTTGAGGAGCTGAGCAAGCAGTTCAAATCAGTGTTTACATTGGAATATATGACCAATCTGCCGACCATACACCATAGTTCAGTGACATGGGATCTGACAAATGATGTTGATTTCATTGATAGTGATGTTGTTTACAATCATATCAGGAAAATAAAGCAAAATAAGGCAGCAGGACCTGATGAAATTTATGCTAGGGTGTTGCGGGAAACTGAAAAGGATCTGGCATTTCCACTTAGTATAATATTTTGTAGATCAGTTTCACATAATGAAATTCCAACCGATTGGAAAAGGGCAAATGTAGTTCCTATTTTCAAGAAAGGAGAAAGAGGGAAAGTTGAAAACTATAGGCCAATAAGTCTCACATCCCTAGTATGCAAGGTACTCGAATCAATTATCAAGGATAGAATAGTTAGTTATCTGGAAGGTAGCAGTTTGATTCAAAATACTCAACATGGGTTTAGAAAAGGACGATCGTGTCTCACAAACCTCTTGGACTTTTTGAACTTCGCCACAGAACAATTTGATCAGGGAAATCAGGTTGATGTAGCATATCTTGACTTTAGTAAGGCCTTTGACAAGGTACCCCATAAACGGTTAATGATACAGCTTCAGTCCCATGGTATTGCAGGTAGCATCTTAAAATGGATAGAGTTGTGGCTTTCAGATAGACAGCAAAGAGTGATGCTAAATGGTACAAAGTCATCATGGCAAAATGTTCTTAGTGGAGTCCCCCAGGGGTCAGTACTAGGGCCATTACTGTTCATTATATTTGTAAATAACATTGAAAGTGGCCTAAGCAGTAAAGTTTTGAAATTTGCGGATGATTTGAAGGTCTTTAGAGCAATAACAGGTCAGGATGAGCATATCTCGCTGCAAAAAGACTTAGACGAACTTGTGAAGTGGTCCGAAGAATGGCAAATGAAATTTAACTTTGATAAGTGCAAAATCATGCATGTAGGTAAGCAGCATATGAAGGCTCCATACTTGATGGGTGGCCAAGTGCTATCAGTGACTCAACAGGAGAAGGATTTAGGTGTTATTCTAAACACAAAACTGGGGGCATCAGAACAGACCAAGGAAGCCAGGAAGAAGGCACTGAGAATGCTCGGGGCAATAAATAGGAATGTATCATACAGAAGTGAGGAAGTGATCAGGAAGCTTTACTATGCATACGTCAGGCCACATTTGGAATACTGCATCCAAGCTTGGTCTCCTAGCTATGAAAAAGATTGTTGGCTTTTGGAGAGAGTACAAAAGAGGGCTACAAAAATGGTTAATGGCATAAGCAACCTGACATATGAGGAAAGATTGAAGAAATTGAATATGTTTTCAATTAGATATAGAAGGCTGAGAGGAGATCTCATCGAGGTCTTTAAATTTGTCAATGGTCTGGAGAGGGGATACCTTGGGGAAATGTTTGAATTTAACAGAAATGATGCAATTAGAGGTCATAAATTCAAAATTAAAGTTAACCACAGCAGAACAAGGTTAAGGCAAACTTTCTTCACCAACAGGGTAGTGGAACACTGGAACCAGCTGCCAGAAAACATCGTCAGTAGCAGCACATTGAACATCTTTAAAAACAGCATAGACAATCATTATAAGAATATAGGGCTTGCTTTTCAGTATTACAGGGAGGGCTGATTAACAGTTTTGGTGTGCAACTGGTTCAGTGTACAGAGTGCAACCAAGAAGGGCCCTTGTGGCTCATAGTTGCACTAATCTTTTATGTCTTTATGTCTTAATAGGACGCTAGTTGTACCTGATGAAATGCGTCATCGATAGAGGTCAGATCACGCAGTGTGCTGCTTCTTATGTTGCTAGTGCATACATCAGTGTTGAGATAGTCCACATTGAATGCTTTGCTTGGCAAGTGGACCACTTTCTTTTCTAAATTTCATAAAACCTGACCTGAGGTCAAACGCTTGCACTGACGGACACATGCTCGGATGTGCTGCGTCCTTGCTCGTTGTGGGATTATTCGACGCTAATATCCATCCGATAACTGTATTTATGAAAGTTTTATTCTGTACACCGTGATATTCACATAGGGTGTAATGTTAAAATCTTCGTTGACCTGAGGTCAAATGGTGGGTTCGAGTGCCCAGTTCACTTGGTGTGCTGCATGCCACCGTGATAGCGGTTGCACAAGGGTTTGAATGATCCCAATAAGTGAAATATCAGGGACGTTATGCGGTACCCCAGATTTGACCTCGCTGACCTTTTCGCCTCTGAAGGTAAAACGGTTCGTCGTAGCAAAAGATTGTTTCGGGATGCATGTACGGGTATGGTTGCGAAGGTTGTGTCAAATGTTCAGTCGAATTGGAGAACATTGTGAATTTGTTTCTGAATGCGTTGTTGAATAGGACGCTAGTGCTACCTGATGAAATGCGTCATCGATAGGGGTCAGGTCACGCAGTGTGCTGCTTCTTATGTTGCTAGTGCATGCATCAGTGTTGAGATAGTCTATTTTTAATGCTTTGTTTGGCCCACATACGGTACCCAAGTGGACCACTTTCTTTTTCTGAATTTCATAAAACCTGACCTGAGGTCAAACGCTTGCACTGACGAACACATGCTCGGATGTGCTGCATCCTTGCTCGGTGGACAATTATTCGACGCTAATATCCATCCGATAAATGTATTCATGAAAGTTTTATTCGGTACACCGTGATATTCCCATAGGGTGTAGTGTTAAAATCTTCGTTGACCTGAGGTCAAATGGTGCCTTCGAGTGACCAGTTGACTTGGTGTGCTGCATGCCACCGTGATAGCGGTTGCACAAGCGTTTTAATGATCCCAATAAGTGAATTATCAGGGAAGTTATGCGGTACCCCAGATTTGACCTCGCTGACCTTTTCGCCTCTGAAGGCAAAACGGTTCGTCGTAGCAGAAAATGGTTCCGGGATGCATGTACCGGTATGTCTGCGAAGGTTGTGTCAAATTTTCACACGAATCGGAGAACATTGGTTAATTGGTTTCTGAATGCGTTGTTGAATAGGACGCTAGTTGTACCTGATGAAATGCGTCATCGATAGAGGTCAGATCACGCAGTGTGCTGCTTCTTATGTTGCTAGTGCATGCATCAGTGTTGAGATAGTCTATTTTGAATGCTTTGCTTGGCCCACATACGGTACGCAAGTGGACCACTTTCTTTTTCTAAATTTCATAAAACCTGACCTGGGGTCAAACGCTTGCACTGACGGTCACATGCTCGGATGTGCTGCGTCCTTGCTCGTTGTGCGATTATTCGACGCTAATATCCATCCGATAAATGTATTTATGAAAGTTTTATTCGGTACACCGTGATATTCCCATAGGGTGTAATGTTAAAATCTTCGTTGACCTGAGGTCAAATGGTGGGTTCGAGTGACCAGTTGACTTGGTGTGCTGCATGCCACCGTGATAGCGGTTGCACAAGCGTTTGAATGATCCCAATAAGTGAAATATCAGGGAAGTTATGCGGTACCCCAGATTTGACCTCGCTGACCTTTTCGCCTCTTAAGGAAAAACGTTTCGTCGTAGCAAAAAATGGTTTCGGGATGCATGTACGGGTATGGTTGCGAAGGTTGTGTCAAATGTTCAGACGAATTGGAGAACATTGTGAATTTGTTTCTGAATGCGTTGTTGAATAGGACGCTAGTGCTACCTGATGAAATGCGTCATCGATAGGGGTCAGGTCACGCAGTGTGCTGCTTCTTATGTTGCTAGTGCATGCATCAGTGTTGAGATAGTCTATTTTGAATGCTTTGTTTGGCCCACATACGGTACCCAAGTGGACCACTTTCTTTTTCTGAATTTCATAAAACCTGACCTGAGGTCAAACGCTTGCACTGACGAACACATGCTCGGATGTGCTGCATCCTTGCTCGGTGGACAATTATTCGACGCTAATATCCATCCGATAAATGTATTCATGAAAGTTTTATTCGGTACACCGTGATATTCCCATAGGGTGTAGTGTTAAAATCTTCGTTGACCTGAGGTCAAATGGTGGCTTCGAGTGACCAGTTGACTTGGTGTGCTGCATGCCACCGTGATAGCGGTTGCACAAGCGTTTTAATGATCCCAATAAGTGAATTATCAGGGAAGTTATGCGGTACCCCAGATTTGACCTCGCTGACCTTTTCGCCTCTGAAGGCAAAACGGTTCGTCGTAGCAGAAAATGGTTCCGGGATGCATGTACCGGTATGGTTGCGAAGGTTGTGTCAAATGTTCAGACGAATTGGAGAACATTGTGAATTTGTTTCTGAATGCGTTGTTGAATAGGACGCTAGTGCTACCTGATGAAATGCGTCATCGATAGGGGTCAGGTCACGCAGTGTGCTGCTTCTTATGTTGCTAGTGCATGCATCAGTGTTGAGATAGTCTATTTTGAATGCTTTGTTTGGCCCACATACGGTACCCAAGTGGACCACTTTCTTTTCTGAATTTCATAAAACCTGACCTGAGGTCAAACGCTTGCACTGACGAACACATGCTCGGATGTGCTGCATCCTTGCTCGGTGGACAATTATTCGACGCTAATATCCATCCGATAAATGTATTCATGAAAGTTTTATTCGGTACACCGTGATATTCCCATAGGGTGTAGTGTTAAAATCTTCGTTGACCTGAGGTCAAATGGTGGCTTCGAGTGACCAGTTGACTTGGTGTGCTGCATGCCACCGTGATAGCGGTTGCACAAGCGTTTTAATGATCCCAATAAGTGAATTATCAGGGAAGTTATGCGGTACCCCAGATTTGACCTCGCTGACCTTTTCGCCTCTGAAGGCAAAACGGTTCGTCGTAGCAGAAAATGGTTCCGGGATGCATGTACGGGTAACGTAACGTAACAAACGTCAACGGTCATGGACGTCTTCTGGAACAATTCTTACGCGAGGAAACCCTGTGTATCTGAAATATTGGTGCCAGCACTCACTTTAGTTTGCCATCCGCACGGATCTCTGCCCTGGGGTTGAGTATCTCGAGTCCTCAACTGGCGCAATATTTGTATTGGTCGGTGGACAGTGACCCTCTGGGAAGTGATCACTTCCCGGTTTGGCTTTAATACTGGGATGGCCCAGCCCAGATGGATTGAGCCCACCACGATAGAACCTTCACAACGCAAACTGGACGAAATACAGAGAAAAGCTTGAAGCAGCGTGGTTACCGGATGGCCAGGAACGACCACAATATGTGGAAGAATTCACCTCATTGCTCCTACAGTATGCAACAGCATCCGTACCTCGCACTTCTGGTGCCCCCCGGCGTACTCCAGTCCCATGGTGGACGGACGAGTGCGGGAAGGCCATACGCGCGAGAAAGCGAGCGTACAAAAAGTTCAGTAAAAACAGCACTACGCAAAACATGTTCAACTTCCATAGGGCCAGGGCCCTAGCTCGACGTACTGTCCGGACGGCGAAGCAGCTATCGCGGCGAGAATATGTGAACCAAATCAAGAGAAATACCACAACTGGGCAAGTGTGGTCTAGAATCAAACGTGTGGCAGGTCAACAGTCATCCGTTCCACTACCAGTGCTACGTATGGGCAATAGAGACATCACTAATGCCACTGAGGTAGCCAATGAAATCGCTCGCGCATTCTTGGATCGAAGCCGAGGTAGCAACAGGGACCCACAATTCTTGCGCCAAATGTCCCGCTGTGAAGAGTATCCAGTTGACTTCACCACCACTGACAAGCTATGTTATAACCAGCCTTTCACGATGGCCGAAATGCTATCAGCCGTATCAAAACTTCGAAGTGTGTCCGAGGGTCCGGACAACATCCACAACGAAATGCTAAAAAAGATCTTCCTCCATGTGCGTTCGAAACCCTCTTAAGCATCTTCAACAAGCTTTGGCAGGAAGATGAATTTCCGGTAGCCTGGCGAGAGGCAATTGTGGTCCCACTGTTGAAGCCAGGCAAAAGCGGGCTGGAACCGCTCCACTATCTCCCCATAGCTCTTACTTCGTGCATGTGCAAGCTAATGGAGAAGCTCACGAATAACAGACTGAAGTGGTTTTTAGAACAGCATAACTTTTTCTCAGAAGCATAGTGTGGTTTTCGGAAGAACAGGAGCTAATTTTGTTTTATTAAGAAAAAAAGAATGGGCGAATCGAGGACTTTTGATGGGGGAGTCGCTTGTGTGAGGAGGCGTCCCTGATGCTAAGAACAACTATCAAAGCGGAGTATTCACTTGATTGCCCTGCAGCGACGACTTTTGTGCCCATACCGGTGCCTTTAGCTGGATAACCAAGTCGGTGGAATGGGGGGGGATCCACTCGGATGTTCTGGAGGTGCAGCTTATTCCAGTCAGACCTTCATGAAGGTTGAGGAGAGGCGCACATACCCTTAGATGCTCACTCTTTGAGTACGCCATAAATAATTCCAATGCAAAAATGAATATTATTTAAACTTGCATCTGGTCACATGGCGTCTTGTGGATATGACGAGACACATACAAATATCGCGGATTTTCAGAGGCTATATAAATTATGTGGCCGAATGTGATTAGACACCATCCTGACCAGATCAGAACAGGCGAGAGCACGCGTAGGCAAGGCCAGTGTGAAGTATTCTCGTGGGAGCGGATTAGTCTGGGCCAAGTTTTGATCTCGCTTGGACAGTGCGCATCTCAGACGAGTCATGTCTGGGTGTGCACAAAGGCCCCGTTTTGACGCCCCAAGCACATCTCGCGCCACCTGATCACGCATCGTCTCAGCTTAGAATGTTCCGCACATCATTTAGCAGAGGACGGTGAGGTCAATGATGGAGGCTTTGATCAGCCGGGGTTGGCGTTCGACAGTGAAGACGAACTCGGAGCAGATACTGACATGTATCAAATGTTGAGAAGAACATCGAGCAGATGAGGTATGCATTCAATCGTTGTTCCTAAAATATGTGAGCTATCGTTCATACCGAAAATCGTGTGTTGCGCTTGGTCATATCTACGCTAAACAGATGGAACTATTACCCATTATGATAAGTACATAGCTGATCCGTAGCATTTCAATGCTACCGACTTCAACGTTTGAATCGAAATGGCCAAAGTTCATTTCACTTTTGGCCATTTCGATTATAAAGTTGAACAATATATTGGCATGCTCTTGACAAGTTCTTATAATTACTATAATGATCTCAGTGACAGATATTCCCCACGTGATGTAAGTTGGTTGGTTGCCTGTTCGAAGGGGAAACTGGTGCCAAAGTGAACACTTCTGGGGGATTAGCTCAAAATAAATGGTTCCTTGACCGCAAAAAAAATCCGCCGGCCTCCGTGTATCAGGGGTGCAAATGGGCACGGAGCCCGGTGGGCGTGGAAGGACGCTGAGAGAAGCTGGCGTTGTGACTCGTTGTGAGTGTGGCGCCGGGTGCGGCTGGCTGCACGTTATACCGAGTGCCCAAGTCCTGGAGAGGCGTTTGAATGAAATAAGCATAGTTGTGCTGGTCATAGACATCCGAGCACAGATAGAGCCCTCTGAGGTAGTAAAAGAGCACCATCGTAGCACTAAGGTCCTGTACAGGCGAGGAACGTTACCAATGAGGGCGAAGCCAGCTATGTTTGATGGATGATGATGAACAGATTTGGCCCTCATAGTTTCAAAAATTGTAAAGCAACGCTCAGCCGTTATGTGTGTCTGTGCACCACTTGGGGGATTAAGGACAAAGCAATTTATTAATTAAGAGGGAGATAGTGGATGGGACGAGCGAATGATAGAAAATGAAGAGAATGCATGTAGTAGATAGCTTTAAGGACCGGTGGAAAACGCTTGAAGCTCCATACACGAAACCGCTACGTTCGGGACCATTTCACAAAATTATGTTCCTATTTGCCATGAGGGTAGATACTTTTGGGGGCAATGGGGGTAACTTCCTCTCAAATTTGAAAGTTGGAGGGCAGTGTCCTCTCAACTCTCATTAAACGCATGATTTTTACGGTTGATAAATATTTTGTACATGTCCGATGTTTAAAAAGATAAAGTGCTTAAAGTCCGGTTAATTTTGTAGGGCGTGCTTTGACATAGCATTTATTGTACTCAACTTGAGACGTCAAATGGTAAGCTTGTGCAGTCTCACTGCTGTTTTCATAGCGAAGTTTCGTCTTTTCAAACGCAGAGAAAAGGAAATATGCCAACACAGCGAAAGATGTAAGGCTGGGTCTTTCAGACAATAAAACGTTATCTGTTGGTTGGGTTGAATGAACCATTCATGTTCTAGATGGCATCTAGTGTTTGTTAAAGAGAAGTTCGGCCAACTACACGAAAAATCGCGCTGTGACCCCTAAAGACACGTCGTGTGTCCAACCAAAACGACCAGATCCCAACAAGAATGTGACCGCGAAATGTGTAAAGAACATTGAGCAATAAACAGGAGCAAAGAACATTGTCAGAAGTGGGATTCGAACCCACGCCCGGAGAACCGGACTGTGACCTGAACGCAGCGCCTTAGACCGCTCGGCCATCCCGACATGATGTCCGGCGGCACAATAATAGAATACTACAAATTCTGTACGGATCTAATTTGGATGTACATGTATGCCATTCTGGCTTTAGCATATAAAAATTATATTTTACATCAGAAATTACTTGAACATTAAATGCACCAAACACAATTATGTTGCCTGTGCCTATTTATGTTCGTATCGTTGCCCAATACGGATTTCCCATGACCTATGTTTTGGTCGTTGCTTCACGAAATTAAATCGTGCATTCTATATGGTGGTGCAGATGCTCCTTTAGTATTAGCACTCAGGATAAGCCGTGTTAAACAGCTCCTTTCGTTATCTGCAGGGGCAGTACAGAACCAGATACTTTTGATCTTCGGATCTAGAGATCTCGTGGAAAACCATGGTGAGGGAAGGGGTTGCAGGGTCAAAAATGTTCAAATTGAATATGAATGGGAAGCATGAACATGACAAATTAACAATACCAACCACCAGGGAACGAAACCAGACGGTCGTGATCCTCCTTCAACCTCAGCCCTAAAGCATTGACCTATACAAGACTAGACACACTACTCGACTTTTCAGAACGTGCCACCAGGCAACGCTGTAGAGTGGCAAGCGCATTTCCGCGGCGAACCCTTACCATTGAAATTCCTATACGCTAGGGTTTGTTGCTTCGTGATTCATTGAATATGTCGAAGTCTTGTTCTGGAATCGGGTGCAGGAACAGGCATGGTGATCCGCCAAGACATGGATATCACTTATCATTCCACAGGTTGGTATTTTTGCGTGCTTAATTATATTTAAATGTTATAATTTGAAGTATGCTTCTGCGCCATAATTGTCAACCTGCGCCTTTCATACCGTTAAAGTCATACAGTCATAAGTCATAAAGTGTTGAGGCTTAATAAGAGCCACAGGGGCCCATCTGGGTTAAGCCTATCTAGAAAAGATACTAGAAATGTACATACTCTCACCCCAATCAATCCCTTATCTAAAGTTCCTAGGTAGCTATATATCCCAGCCTGTCTAGCACCATTCACTTGCTATTGCATAACACTCAACAATTACAATCTCGTCCCATCATACCCATTGTGCTACCATAGACAATCTCATCAGTATCACATGCCATATGAAGTTGCTGAATCCACTGCTATGTACACCCTATGTAAAGTTATACTGTGTTTAGACTTAATAAGAGACTCACTTGCTATTGCATAATACACTCGACAATTACAAACTCCTCCCATCATACCCACTGTGCTACCATAGACAATCTAATCAGTATCACATCCTGAAAGAAGGTGCTGAGTCCACTGCTAGGTACACCCTATGTAAAGTTATAAAGCATTTAGACTTAATAAGAACATCTTAAGTTCAGGATAGACATGGAGTTGTTTGACGACACTGCTTGTGTTTTGTGCATAGCTGGTGGTATTTGGTGTATAATTTTATTTGCGAGATATCCATTAGATCTTACTGGTATGAACTAATGGGCACAAAATGACCAAAGCAGTCAATGCACAATAAAGCACAAATCCACAACCACTGGTATGAATTTGAACTAGGCATTTTATGCTATCATTGCCTGTAAGGTTCAGCTATACAATTTAATTCTGGATTTTGGAATGTGTGGAAGGAAGGAGCCATGTCTCTGAACAGTTCTAAATTCCTGAATACTTGTCTTTTCCATGTGAAAGATTTTCAGTGATATTGCCAATGAAGAACCATATTTTGTTTGTATTAGTGAAGCATGGGTTGGCCAATGGTTTTGCCTCCAGCTCTAGTAGTTTGTGAGTTGTAAAGCACCAATAACTTAATCAATATAAATTCTAAAGTTCTACATGTGTACATGATTGTTGATGCCACCACAATATACAGCAAATAAATACATATGATTTTGAAAATATTAATTTAACAATGCTTTCTACCTTTTGCAGGTTAATTGAACGCATACATTTTACTTTCCAAATGTGTTGAAAGGTATGGCAAATGTCTAAAAGGTTAAGATATTACATATATCATAGTCTTATACTAGCTTGTTTCGATGACTTCAAAAGGTCAGGATATTTGTAGTGGTGCACTCTGCTTAGCTTACCTGATCGTGATCGCCTACCTCATACATCTTTTAAAACAAACTAACATCTATTAGACGATAATAAATGAAAAATAGTTTTAATCTGAAAGGATATGTTGTCCATCTGTGCTCACATGCAGTGATAAATTATTTGTGAAATAGGGTGGAAAATTCCACTTTCTGAACACTCAATCTACATCCTTCTCCAAGAAGTATCAACATCCCGTTCCTTGATGCATGCTTATGAAGCCTTCATGTCTTCTTTCTAACAGTATCTTGTTTATATGTGTCATGTTCATGCCCTTCATAACAAATGGTGATGCACAAACATTTTGCAACTCAATTTCAGGTAAATGGATTACCTATAATGTGGTATGGCATTACAATACCAGTTTACAGCATAGGTTATATTCTCCTTATCCTGAATATAGCTCTTCCAAAATTATGAACCTCAAAGTGATAAAGTGATAAAGTGACAAGTGATAAAGGCACAGTCATAAGTACACCTTGGCTCAGATTTCAGCCTCAAAGACATGAAAAGCATTTTAAATGACACTAATTTCATGGCAAATTTTTACATCCTATTGTGCTTGGTTCGACATCTCGCACCTAATGAAAAACCATTATTTTAACACTGCTCACAAGTCACCCTTCAGTAGCAAGATACATTTCCAGCTTATGCTACTCAGCTTATGTGGCCAAAGAAACATGGTGACATTAACCATTTCATGTATTCCCCCAGGAGTACTGGGGCCACTGTTGTTCATTGTATTTTTTAATAGCGTTAACAATTTCCTACACAGTAGTTTTACAATTCACTGATGTTTTGAAAGTCTACGAGCAATTATAGGACACATTTACAAATGCTGTCAATAGCATGACCCAAACCAGGATATATATCTTGTTTTGTATGTAGGATAGGCCAATATCCTATTGCACCCAGCATATTTCAACAAGTCACACCTCTGCATAAAATGTTTGGAGTAATAAATATATACATGCATCATACAAAAGCAAAAGTTTTGAGATAAATTTCACTTTCAGAAATAAATTACTATGCAAATATGTGTGATGAGTTATTGTGTAAATAATGTCACATTCCATTCTCAGAAATAACTGGCTTTTCATTTCAGATTTCCTCATCGTAACCAGAATATGCTTAGGAAATGGAGCATTGCTACGAGACGTCAGGGGGAAAGGCGAAGACCATGGAAGCCCCCTCAGGGTGCACTTCTATGCAGTGATCATTTGAGGAGACTGATTTTTACCCATGCTTTGAACGAAGAAAGCTACGTGAGGGAAGCATCCCATCTTGGTTTATGTTCCCTGAGCAAAAGAAACCAGCAATGCGCATAAGTCCGCTGAAGCGTGCCAGCATGTGCCCAACTCCTCCCAGGCCAAAGCGGGTAAGACGTCTGTTTCTCGAGCAGGAGCAACAGCCTGCTCCAGAGCAGGCACCGCTGCAGCCTGCTCCAGATATGGCACAGCTGCAGCCTGCTCCAGAGCTGGCACCACCACAGCCTGCTCCAGAGCTGGCACCACTGCAGCCTGCTCCAATGGAGCCCCAGCATCTCCGAGATCACGGCTACAGCAGCAATGCAGTGGCTCGGCACATCTCGAGTCCGCTAAAGAAGATGGCTGAAAAGGTTCGCCATTTGTTATGCGCAGAAAAAGCTGAGGCAGAAGCTGAAGAGGCGCGACAAGCGTCTGAAGTGTCTGAAAAGCACACTGGATGCCCTCAAAGAAAGTCGCATCATGGACGCCGACCTTCTGGAGGTGATTCGAGGTCGATTTGAAAACCCAATCGTGTCCGCACTTTTCACGGTTGCAATCGGTTCACAGTAAAGCCTACGTCACTAGTATTTCATTCTGAGTGTGCTGACATGTTGGTATTTCTGTTAGGCTTCGACAGGAGTTCCTGGCCAACTTCAGTTCCACGCTGTTCCGGTTGCAGACAGCATCCAAGGAACCGATATTGCAGACCCGGCGTTTCACTCCGATCCTGGGTCTCTGCCTCGCGGCGCAAACCGTCATGGACGTCAGTGAGGCCCTGCTGGAGGAGGATGGATTGAGCTACGTCTTGCCATACAAGATGTCACAAGACCACCTGGAGCTTCTGTTCGGCCGAATCCGATGCATGGGTGGCTACAACAACCCAAACGTGGCCCAACTGCAGCACGCCATGCGCAGACTCATCCTGCACAACTTTATATCGCCATCTGCCACTGGGAACTGCACGGTACGGGACGACAGCGACGACGGCCTGCTTCAAATCCGTCGTCGAAAACCGCAACGGCCGGCGTTCAGCGAAGATGAGACGATGCCGGCGGTAGTGCAGCATCTCCTCACGACGGGGGACACCGGGTCGTCGTTCGTGGACAACTGTGTTGGGTACATTTCCGGATATGTGTGTCGCAAGCTGTTGGAAACTGGCGCGATCGGGTGCGGTGAGTGCATCGGTGCACTCCTGTGCAACGAGGACGACCCTCCGTCGCATGAAGTGATGGGTCTTGTGAAGGTGCGGGACAATGGTGGGCTGCTCATCCCATCGGCGTCGACGTACGCCATCGTAGTGTCAGCAGAGCGGCATTTGACGGCCTTAAGGAAGTCTGGTGCTATGGATGGATCGAATCTGTCACTGAGAATTGAGTGTAGTGTTCTGACAAAGTTAATGACGGAGAGCACCCACGACCTGTTCCCTGGAGTACAGGACCACATGTTTGCACCACGAGTGGGTCAGTGCCATGCCGTGGTAATGGTGAAACAGATCGTAGCGAGGTACTTGCGTGTCCGCCTCTACGCCTATGCGAAAAATGTAATTTTGAGTGGACTGCACAGTGCCCACAAGAGGCACAACTTGTGTAAGCAGGTGCTGTTTGCGCACCAATAGGTTATATTTTCAATGACCTTATTGTTCTTTGACACAATGGGCAATATAAGATGGACGTACAGTATGCCAACATTAATAGTGTTAAGATCCATGCGAAGTACTGAAACAGCGAATGCAGTGTCATGTGAAACAGTGTAAATTAATTGACCATATGGCCTGGAAATTCACAGTTAAGGGAATTGTGTATTTCATCCTTGTCTTAGGTTTTTACTATTTTGCTGCATGTGTGGGCAGTCATTATACACACGACTGCTAAAAATGTAAAATGTTTGTGACTGAAGTGAATGGCATTCTGCTTTTTTAATCCTTCAGTGGCGATCCTTTAGTTTCCTCCAATCTTTCACTATTCCCAAGCAACTTCTTTCTTCTTCCACACAGTTAATGGTGAAGTAATTTTAGGACACTGATGTGAAATCATCTAATTTCCTCGTCTGGACGGTTTGGCCCTAAAATCCTACTCGAACCCAGTCTACTAGGTCGGACAAGTTGAGATGAGGAAAAGTCAGCATCGGGTAGAGAAGCGCTCGGGGCCGAGGGAGCTCGGCGGGTCCAGACCAGTAGCGCAACCAGGGAGGGGGGGCAAGGGGCCATGGCCCCTCCCCCGAAATTTGTTTGGGGCCTGCTCCGAGCCAGGGGCCCGCGAAACGGATCTGTGCCTCGAATCAGGGACCCTTTGAACCAACTGAAAATCTGTGCGTCCGTTTTAGCCAGGGCCCGCCTCGAACCGGGGCCCATTGAACCAATAGCCCGCTTAGAACCTGCTTCAACCTGGGGCCCTGTCTTGAACCAGGGGCCCGCTTCGAACCGGGCCCACTTTTTTACAATCATAGGGGTCCCGGTCAAAAGTAAGTGCATGTTTTCCGCAGACTTTTTAAAAACATGAGGGGGGCCCGCTCTCCAACCCTGCCGCCCCCCCGAACTGAAATCCTGGTTGCGCCACTGGTCCACACTATATTATATGCTGTATGTTAGGAAGGCAGGCCAAACCGCAAAATGGAAGAAGACGATGTTCAGCCGAGAGGAAAGAGAGATTGCCTGGTTCATCCCATAGGCGATAAGGACGTGTGCTCCCCGCAGTCTCAGAGGATACATACATAGCCAGAAATAAAGACAAATTTGCGACTTTATAAAACAAGGCATACTATGTACATTGTGCGATCATCTGTACAAACATTTGAAAGGCAATTTGGACAATTTATGATATATGCGCCAAATGCTTCCTTTTTGTCGCGGAATTCACACTGCTGTCAGCTGATTTATCCACCAAGCTCCACCGGTCGTTCCCGTTGGCCAGTCTCAACCACCCTCAACTAGCCTCCACCGAGGTCATTCTGGTGGAGCCAAGGGAACAAACCCACGATTTCCACGCAAAATCAACAAGTAGGGTTTCCCGGACCGGTCCATTATACCGCTGCTCGTGCCCTGAGAGCAAATATTTGTGGTCCGGATTGCACCAAATTTATGTCTTTAATAGCTCAGAAAGTTTCAAAACACTGGCCGGTATCATTTTCTAGTCGTGCACCTTCAAACATCGGCCATCCGCCATAGGAATAACATTACGGCGCTAACTCATGCCACTTTCCGCTTGGCGGCGCTAGTGTCGCGAGGTAGGAACGGCCGGCCGGGTACCGCGTCAATGGGAGTAGTCAAGGCCCTTTACATAAGGTACAACCGTCCGACCATTGGAACTTTTCATGACGTCACAAGTTTTCAACGGCCGAAATCCTCATTGCCCGCAATGCTATATAGGGGTAGTTTGTAATGTAATATCTTTTTCATGAATGAAGCCACAGCTATAAAATAAAGACCATGTCATAGAACACGTCTTTCTCTACCGAAAATATAATTTCAGTTTTTACCTGAAACTTACCAGAAACGCGATATAGGAGTTGAAAAAGGTGGTCGCATCATGCAGGCTTCGTCTCCAGCTGGCACCATCCCATAGCTTTTTTTCACCGACGAATTCTGATCAGGAAGGAATGTGGGGTGGAACTTACGCAAATTATGGGAAGGATACAGGGGTTTTATTTGATGCACTTTTGAGGGGACACTTTCCCCTTCAATCTCGACTTTTCCAGCCAATAATTTCAGGTCTTATCATGGGACCCCATTGAGTGTACCTTTCAATCCATTTGAGTTCTCCTATTGCCTTCATGCATTGCGTTCCCCAATAATTGCCAGAAGCAGCTCCGCCATCAGCCGCCTCACGATGCCGGGCTGGTCAGCCGCCGCGCGGCCCATCACCAGGTTGAATGTCAGCTCAAAGCCCTGCACCACCGCCATCCAGCGTTCCGAGGGCACCAAGAGACCGCCACGGCTCATTACGCGAAGCCAGCTGTCGGGCACAGAACTGGGCTGCGCTATGCTGGTTGCCTGACCAAGTGTAGGGTCGATGGCCCGGCATTCGCATGCCACAAGATTAGAGATTCTGAACATTGAACAAACACACAACTGACATGCACGAATTCCCCATTACCCAACAAAATATAAAAAGACAATCATGACATGCAATTGTAATCACCCAAACAGAGCGGTGGGAAGACATCTACCCTCCACCTTGAGAAGTGTAATTGGATTCCCAGTCAACCGTTACTTTTTATTTCGGCCACGGCTGCCAATTAACCGAAATTTGTCAAAACTGGTGGAGAAGTCGGTACGGTCGGCATAATGTTAAGGACGTAAAACATTACGGTATTAACATTATGTTAAGGACAACATACAATGCAATGGGTAAACCTGGTCACAGTACAAAAAAAAAGTTAACAATTTATTAATGTGATTGGGTAAGCACGTTAAAGTTGCTATGCATTAATGCATTGCTTAATGGCAATCACCGGCCAAAAGTTGGGAAATAGGTTAATTGAAGGTGGAAATTATCTAACAAACAATGCGAACGTCGTAAAAATGCAACAATCCCTGGCTCATCGTCAGAAAGTACACATTTCATACCTGGAGCTTAGATGCCGCCAGCACCTGGTCCGCTGCAGCGTCATAACAGCGTCTACTGTCCAGGCTCATCTCGTCGAACGAGATGACGCACAGACGTTGGATGGGCTCCATGGTCTGGACGGCCGCCTCCAGAACCGCGGCGGCAGCCTCCATCACGCCCGGTGTGACCGTGAAGGAGCGTATCCAGCGTGACAGCGTTGTCATGGACGGCAGGGGGAGATTTAGCACGTTGCTGACATACGTGAAGGCCTTCTTTGAGATGCAGCGCAGGCCCAGCGCTCTGGCGACGGCCTTGGCCCCCAACAGGTTCGGCGCCCAGTGGCCGCTTGGCGCACCTGCTCTGCCGACAGCACGCCCGCTTCCAGCAGCTGGTCCAGGGTCGCGGCCTTCTTCGCCAGGATGCTGTTGCGGCGGAGCAGATCAGACTTCTGGCGCCGCCACGCCAGACGTCTCTGACGACAGATCCGCTGCATCCGATCCACCTTTCTCTGCAGCCGGCAGATTTCCTCCAGAGGCGTCAAAATCCGCACTTCTGCCATAGGCTGAAGCAGCGTTGGGACGTCGTCTACTTCAGACAGATCACTACAATCGGAAAACAAGGCCGACGCGTAATATGTCACTTTTTGCTTTTTGGAGGCGAAGGTGAGTGAAATGTTAAAAGCAATCTTAGTGATTCATTAAAATGAAGAACATTTTGTTGGTAATAAACATACTGTAGCACAGTAAGTATAATCACAGTACTAAGAACAATCAGAATATATTGTGATCAGACAGACACTTTTTCCATTATTTCCATAAATAGGTACACAACAGGACCAACAAGACATGTTGTGAAGTCATACTTTAGTGTGCATCTGTTCAATCATATTTCATAGCTGGTTGCAAGACAGATTGAAGATTGGGTGTGCTTACTTTTGTCTTGTGGTACTACCAAAAATGGAATTTGCACCATAATAACTTACCACATCAGGGAATCAGTATCTGCATCAGCAGCAGGCTCAACTTCAGACATCTGTAGATTTGGACTTGACCTATCACCAAGCACACTCTCAACAGTCTGCTTCTGCTCCCTATGAGTATGGCGCTGACACCTCTCCAAAGCAACTGTTCTCTCCTCCCTGTTGCAAAGATGAAGGAAGAGTTACATATAGATCCAATAAGCTATGTTTATGCTATGCTACTGGCAGCAGTGTCAGTGAATTGACAGCATGTTAAACTCTTGGTCAAAATTCTGCCATTGAACTAGAACTCATTGCCTGTGCCTGTGGAACTCATTGTGGTGAGACAAGGGTCTATGCACCAATCCCTGATGAGCCATAGGACCCTGGTTCATGAAGCCACCCCAGCAAGAATGTAGATTTTTTTAAAACAGACAAGCAATGGGGATAAAAATCGAAATATACAGCATTTTTCTGCATTAAAATATTCCAACAAGCATTACACATATTATGCCATCATAAAGCTGAAGAGGTCAAACTAGCTTAGGTAATTTTAAATTTGTAATATTGTAAAGAAGAAAATTATTCTTAAAATTTTACCTCTGGGTGAGTTGATTGTTTTTTTTTCTAAGAGTGTTTTTCCAAGGCTAAGTTACATTTCTTTAACACATTGTTTGTGTTGCAATACAATCAAACTCAAAGCATGTTTTTGGTGGTTCACATTCTACAGACTGGCAGACTCTCATCATTACTTTGAGCCATCATCAGCATAAACTCAATACAACTCACCTAACTTGCTGGTAATCAACCAACTTGATGTTTTTAAATCCAAGTTCTTGCATGGGTTGCTTCAGTCTGCATACTGCAGTCTGAACCTCAGTCTGCATACTAAGGCAGGCATGCACACAAAAAATACATGCAGTTAATTGCAGGTAGAAATGTTGTATAAACCAATAAACATTAATATTTAGTATCTATTTATCAATAAATATTTACAATAAATATTCAATTATAATTACCCACTTGAAACATTGAGCATTTCTACAAATAGCCTCAAGCCGGTTGCCAAAGCAAGTAACATAACTTTAATTAAGTGCTTAAAATGAACAGATGACTGCATACCTTGTCGGAATGTTCACGGACGGAATAGAGTCCTTGCGTAAGAACAGCTTGGCCTTGAAGCCCATGGACCGTTTCAGTAGGCATGATGGGTCAAAGTCACCTTCCACAAAATGGTTCGAACAGATCCGAGCCGTCTTCAAGTTCATCGGGTCCTGTCTCGCACAAAGGTGCACCCACTCTGCTCTTCTTTTAGCATCTTTCGGAAAATTAAAATAAGAGATGTCAGGATTCTTCCTGAATGATGAAGCACACTTAGCCACAGAGCAGTATCCCATTACTACGAGCACGCAGCCTTAGAGCATACCGTACGCAGCCGCACCACCGCCAGAGATTTGAAACGACGGTTGTACTCTGGCGCAGTAAATGCGCAAGAAATGTCTGACCAATAACGTCAGAAATTAAAGTGGCCCTATGGCCGCTGAAGGGACGGCACCCCCTGGGAGTAGTGTGTCTAGTCTTATATAGGTCAATGCCCTAAAGACCTCCATTATTTTGGCCAAAGGCAGAAGAGTACATAGATGTCTAAAAAATATGTAAAAAGTTTTCTTCGAAGTTGACTATTGCCATGCATCATCATACCATGTTGCCTATATGCCATGCATTAATGTTAAACTTCCATAAAAAGTGGAGGCATGACTGACACCCATGCTCCAACGCCCTTTACATAAGGTACAACCGTCGGCGATTCGAACTTTTCATGACGTCATAAGTTTTCAACGGCCGAAGTCCTCACTGCCCGCAATGCTATATAGGGGTAGTTTATAATGCTATATCCTTTTCAGAAATTAAGCTATAGCCATAACACGAACACCATGTAATAGAACACATCTTTCTCTATAAAAAATATCATTTCAGTTTTTACCTGAAACTTACCTGAAACCCGATATACGAGCTGAAACAGGTCATCATATCACGCAGGCTTCGTCTCCAGCTGGCACCGTTCCATAACGTTTTTTTCCCACAGACGAATGCTGATAAGGAAGGAATTTTCGCTTTCGTAGTTTGTGTACAACGAACACGAAAACAGTTGTATTGTGCATTTTATTGTCCTGCATAGTTTTTATCACGCCCTGGTTACCTCTCCCAACTGGATTTTCGGCCATGCAAATAAGTATCCACTGCCATCACTGTCGTGCAAAGGAAAAAAGAACAGGTGACATTTTTGGGCCAAACAACCTTTCTACACCATTCGATAGCTATTTCGTAGACGCCAAATGAGACAACTCATACTCATGTTTAGGTAACATACGATTTCGAAGAACATTATTTTCTTTTAAAAAATACGCATGTGAGGAACAACGACATATATATCGTGGTAATAGCACATATGAAACACATTTGCCTTCGCGTCAAGACGTATGTGTCATATTTCGTGACATTGTTTCACATGCCATGGCAGAAACACATATGTTATCTTTTGTCGCACGCACCTGCACGGAAAAAGGACGCAAGTCATCACGGCGGTCACATACGTCTTTCTAGTACTTTAGATGCTGAAACCTTAGCGGCAGAGACGTATGCGAATAAGCGCCAATCTCGAACGTCTTGTATAGTGCCAAACTGAGCTACATTTGTCTTCGCATCTGCTTACAGGATATGTTAAGCTTGTCAAAAACACCTGAACGCGCGAAAAATAGCTTGCGGTTTAAATATTCCACCCGGCGTAAGACTACCATATTGCGTCCAGTGCCATGGGGCAGCGATCATTATCAGTACAACATGTTAGTTCCTCCATCACCATTGAAGAACCTCCAAATACCGTGGTCTCGTACACTTTTTCCCATCCGACAAGTTCAAGTGCTAAAGTCCTCTGCACCTCAGCTCATTCAACACCTCCGAGTCCGGCGGTCCCATGCACCTCTGACCATTCGACACCTTCTAGTACGGCGGCACCGTTAATTTCTGCTCACTAGACACCTTGGAGTACGGCGGTCTCACGCGCTTCTGCTTATTCCACACCTTCAAGTCGGGAGGTCCCGTGCATTCTGCTCATTACACATCTTCGAGTACGGCGGTACCGTGCACCTTTGCCCATTCGACACCCTTGAGTCGGGCGGTCCCGTGCGCTTCTGCTCATTAGACACCTTCGAGTAGGGCGGTCCTGTACATTTCTGCTCATGACACCTTCGAGTACGGCGGTACCGTGCACCTTTGCCCATTCGACACCCTTGAGTCGGGCGGTCCAGTGCATTTCTGCTCACTAGACACCTTCGAGTATGGCAGTCCCGCGCGCTTCTGCTCATTCGACACCTTCAAGTCGGGTGGTCCGGTACATTTCTGCTCATTAAACACCTTCGTGTACGGCGATACCATGCAGCTTTGCCCATTCGACACTTTCGAGTCGAGCGGTGCCGTGCATTTCTGCTCTTTCGACGCCTTCAAGTCGGGCGGTACCGTGCACCTTTGCCCATTAGACACCTTGGAGTACGGCGGTCCCGTGCGTTTCTGCTCATTAAACACCCTCGAGTACGGCGATACCATGCACCTTTGCCCATTCGACACCTTCGAGGCGAGCGGTCCCGCGCACTTTTGCTCATTCGACACCTTCGAGTCGGGCGGTCCCGTGCATTCTGCTCATTAGACACCTTCGAGTACGGCGGTACCGTACACCTATGCCCATTCGACACCCTTAAGTCGGGCGGTCCAGTGCATTTCTGCTCATTAGACACCTTCGAGTACGGTGGTACCGTGCACCTTTGCCCATTCGACACCCTTGAGTCGGGCGGTCCAGTGCATTTCTGCTCACTAGACACCTTCGAGTACGGTGGTACCGTGCACCTTTGCCCATTCGACACCCTTGAGTCGGGCGGTCCAGTGCATTTCTGCTCACTAGACACCTTCGAGTACGGTGGTACCGCGCGCTTCTGCTCATTCGACACCTTCAAGTCGGGTGGTGCCGTGCATTCCTGCTCATTAAATACATTCGAGTACGGCGATACCATGCACCTATGCCCATTCGACACCTTCGAGTCGAGCGGTACCGTGCATTTTTGCTCATTAGACACCTTCGAGTGCGGCGGTCCCGCGCGCTTTTGTTCATTCGACACCTTCGAGTCGAGCGGTCCCGTACATTTCTACTCATTAGACACCTTCGAGTGCGGCGGTACCGTGCACCTTTGCCCATTCGACACCCTTGAGTCGGGCGGTCCCGTGCATTTCTGCTCATTAAACACCCTCGAGTACGGCGGTCCCGCGCGCTTTTGCTCATTCGACACCCTTGAGTCGGGCGGTCCCGTACAATTCTGCTCACTAGACACCTTCGAGTACGGCGGTCCCGCGCGCTTCTGCTCATTCGACACCCTTGAGTCGGGCGGTCCCGTACATTTCTGCTCACTAGACACCTTCGAGTACGGCGGTCCCGCGCGCTTCTGCTCATTCGACACATTCAAGTCGGGTGGTCGCGTGCATTTCTGCTCATTAAACACCTTCGAGTACGGCGATACCATGCACTTCGAGTCGGGCGGTCCAGTGCACCTCTTTTTCCTCAACCAGCGCAACTCAATTTTCCATACCACGATATGCTCCGAGATACTACGCTTAATCGTTTGGTCCGGCTCTATGGCACATACGTAGTTTTGCCCTCACATGGCGGAATCGACGGAGACAAATTATAGCCTGGCAAAACTAATTTTGTACGTGTACCTAGCAAAGACGATTCTAAGCAACGCAACTGTACTCAATGCATTTGTCTTCCTGACAGGATTTGACGGTATATCGAACTCAACGAGAACACAATCGTATCGCTTTTTATAGACCGGAACGGTAAATCGGCATGGCTTAACAATTTTTGATCGGGACGGATTGTAACATATGCTATTTTTCCTTTGCACGGCAGAACAGACCATAGGTAACCAAACAGGCGAAGACACCTTTGGAGAATAACCAACAAAGTAATTCCTTGCACAATCACCCACACCACTATCATCACAATTATAAATAGCACCTACTCAATGCTCGATAAATGTAAAATCCCGCTGGGACGTCTCACATGTCGCGCCGTTAGCGTCATTAGGAAGGTTGAACGCCGCGCGCCAATTGCACATCTGAACAAGTAGAGCTTCAAAACACAACATGAAATATTCGTGAAGCACACATGGAACCTGCAGACACAGTTATGTCGCGATCACGAGCAAACCAATATGAAAGGAAGGCAATGTTTGAAATACGCCCTACCATATTCGCCGTCCAGTCCCATTTATCTGCCGCCCACCGAGATCGGTGCACTGCTAACGCCAGGTCTCGCTGACTCGGCGACAGGTCGGATCACGGTTCCAGCACTGACAGCCGGAACCGAGCGAGGGTGACATGTTCCAGACAGTGGCACCACGCGAAAACCACCACTACTTTGTGGCCATGCGCCCTGTTGTCCTCCATTGCGTTCATTATCCTTAATAACAACTGCTATATCCTCATTGTGACACCGCGTCATTGAGCGCAAAGCTCACCGACCTCATGCCTATCGTCATACACTCGGCTGACGTCTACATACTGACTTGCCCGTCAGTCCTCAGAGTATCGCTTTCGTATTGCATTCGCCCAATCATCACACAGTACAGGACGACCGTATTAATTGCACATGTCCTCACCACTCAGAGACCAATAGCCGGTCGAACGCCCGCGGGGAAAGCACACTGCCAACGCCGGTGTCTCGGTGACGAGTGGCGACTCGGCGACAGACCGAGTCACAGTTTCAGCACTGGCAGCCAAAACTGGCGGAACGAACCAGGCCACTATCCTCGGTAATAACGCCGACTCAGTTCATACAAGGAAAGGGACACAACCACGATATTTTCACATCACAACTATTTACGAGGCTGTTTGTGGCTTCTTACTACAACATGCCTATATTTCCCGCAGGCGTATGCACCATGCACGCCCCCGAGCACCAATACAAAACACTATGGCACACCCAACGTCCAGACCATGAGTTGCATCGCAACAAATATCGATATCTGGGAACCTTCGCAACAAATATCGGTATCTGGGAACCTTTCGAACGGTGTGTTTCGTGCTCAAACCTATGTCAGTCTGGGCCAACGATCGGGGCTAGCGTTTTTGGGGATGAATGGTCTAGGGGTAAGATGCTCGTCTCACACTCGAAATATTGTGGGTTCGAATCTGACTTGTCGCTACTCTTCGCCCGCGACCAATCGGCGTGAGAGATTGGCGACGCTATATGACTCAACGGTCGACGTGTCGTAAAACCAATGACCAACCAATGAACAACCGGGGCTAGCGTTTAGTGTGACGCCAAACGAATAGACGCACGCTCCAAACACGTTCAATTTTTTTAAAAAAATAGGAATATAATGTCAAAAAGAACCCCCAGTCGAGTTCTGAAGCCTTACACGTAGCTCCGTTGGTGCTGTCGCAGCTGCTTTTGGCTGCGCCGCTGGGCAGCGGCCTGCATCTTGGCGACGTTGAGCCAACGGATCCGGATGTGGAGACGGGTGTTCACCAGCTTCCGGACGATCCGTCTGTCCAGCGCCGGCTCCTTGGCCTGCAGCTCCGCCATCAGACGCCTCACGATGCCGGGCTGGTTATCCGCCGTGCGGCCCATCACCAGGTTGAACGTCAGCTCAAAACCCTGCACCACCACCATCCAGCGTTCCGAGGGCACCACGAGACTGCCACGGCTCACTACGCGCAGCCAGCTGTCGGGCACAGAGCTGGGCTGTGCTATATCGGTTGTCTGGCCAAGTGTAGGGTCGATGGCCCGGCATTTGCATGCCACAAACCCTGCCACGAAAGCCAGCGCCTCCAGCTCGATCCCTACCTCATCGCTGGGGTCCCGGGCCGCCATCACCTCGACCATAGGCACTGCCGGTTGCTCGCCAGCGGAGTCATCCAGGTTGAGGGGCGCCAGAGGCTGCAGGGTTGAGGCTTGGTAGGCCCGATGGACATCTGCTTCCTCCTCGGCGGCATCCAGTTGGTCCAGATCCTGAATCTGAAACAGATGAACATTACCCTGAAGTACACATCATGGTAGTCAAAACTGCTTTGTTGGCGTTCAGTTCAGTGAAAACGTACGCAACACCAACAGCTTCACTGGTGGTTTAACAGTGAAACATGGAATGGCAGAATCCAGAATGCAAGGCTTCCCCATATTTTGCTTCCGCTACACTATATTATATCTGCGTGAGCCTGTTGTTACAAGTTCTCAGCTACAGAGATACATTTTCCCCGAAATAGAGTGGAACACACTACTTCCCGAACACTGAAGTGACATCCTTCTCAATGGAGCATCTGTAACTTGCTTTTGTTTAAGTATTAATGCTTAAGTCATTCATTCCTAAGTCCTGACAGTATCTCGTTTTTAGTGTTATGCTTCTGCTCACCATAACTGATCCTGATACACGAACATCTATTAATATAATTCCAGGTAACATGATTACCTATGATGTAGCATGTTATACACGAACAGTTGATAACATAGGTATTGTTAATATTATCCCTATTGTGAATTCAGGTATTGGTATATTAGGTATCTCGCGGAACAAATTAAAAAGGTCTTTTATTGGCTCAAAATTGAGCTTGAAGGATTTGAAGATATTTTAAACAACCTTGGTTTCAACGCGAATTTTGACATCGGGCTGCACCCGTTTCGACATGCCACGACTAACAAAAAACAAACGCTATTTTAACACTGCTTAGCTATGACCATACATTTACCTGGATGTCGAGGCCCTCGAAGGCATCGTTGGTGAGGCAGTCTAGCCGGCTCTCGGTGGACAAGAAGTCCGTGTCGGCCTCCAGCTGTACCGCACGGCCCCGGCTGTTGGCGGCCACCAGCGGGGACGGCGCCATCAGCAGGATGCGTAGCCGGGACCGCGCCTCCACAGCGTCCGGGCTGGTGTTCTGGCCGCACATGCCCCGGAGCTGGGAGAAGACATTCTCCAGGCAGTCCTGGTTCAGCCTGGAGGTCAGCAGGTACTGGTACCCGGGGACTGTGGCCAGCAGGTCCGCGTGCAGGCCGCGAAGTGAGGCGATGCTCCGCAGCATGCCGTGCTGGAACGGGAGCAGCCCTGCCCGTCCAGCGGGGTGCCTTGGCGTGAACTTGCGCGCCCCCTGATGAGCCGCTCCATGTCCTGGAGAGCTGCCTCCTGGACGGCCGTGGCCTCCGGGCTGATGCCGTAGCCGCAGCGCTCCAGTCGGGCGTTGAACGGCGCACGGCTGTTGCCGACATCGAACCACTTGTCGATGGCGAGTACGGCCGCTGACTGTGGCTGGCGGCGACGCAGCAGCTGTCCCATCGCCGTCCCCACGCTGTTTGAGAAGGCCTGCGTGGCTAGATGCACGCGCTGGCCACTCTGACCAGCGGCCTGAAAACATAGGACAGGTATGTCCAAAGCGCACCGCCTTTTGGACGATAGCCAACGGCTCCAATGCGAACAGTTTTGTTTAATGCGAGCAATTCCTCCGTCCATTCGTGATCCATCCCGAAGTTGTAATACCTAAGTCCATCGAGCATCGTTCACCATCGCCAGTGGAGTGGGTATTGGTGGGAGATGGTGGGATGGGTGTGGTGTTGGTGGGAGAGGTGGTGGGTGATGGGAGTGCCAGTGATGCACCCCCTAGGGGTTTCCGCGTATCTTCTGGACTGCTCAACGGAACCCATTCTTACTTCCGGTACCTGACAGGTTATTGTGATTTTATTCAGAAATTCTGGTAAAATTGCTTAGCTATAGATAAGGTCACGGAACAATCATATCGCAAAAGGAAGAGCCTTGCATTTTGTCCAACAGTCATGTTCCACGCAGCCTAGCACAACATGGCGAGCCGAAATGACGAATGTTAGATATAATAGGATAATTGGGGACTGCACCAACAGGATGATATAGGTGCTATATGATATATGATAGGTGATGATATGTACCTTTCCCATGCCCTGTGAGGTCATTGTCCTGAGTTTGCCCAGGATGACATTCATCACTAAGTGTACAGTCACCCTGAAACTATTTCAGGTTCTGAATTGGATTCCCCGTCCATTTGGACGTTACACCCTCACTGCTGTGTTTAGGACTCTGGAAAGCTACAGCACTATCAACATCTTCAAGATAATTGGATATGGACGTGCCGGATTGGGTCTGCTGGGTTGGATATCCAGGTTGAGGACGGGGTGACGCCGGCATCCTTCCACATGGCCTCGTTCGAAGGGGCCATGTCGCTCACGGCGGCGACCACCTTCAGGCCCAGTGTCTCCAGTCTGGCGATGACGACGGAGAGCTTCTCGATGGTCATGGCAGCGTCCAGTTCATAGAACAGCGGCTGCTTCCAAGGTGCGCACAGCCCGCGAACCATGAGAACCTGCAGTAGGATTTCTGAATTCACATACCATTGACGCCTTAAATATTCTGAACATTGGACAAATATACAACTTACATACACGAATTCCCCGCCACCCAGCAAAATAAAAAAAGGCAATCATTACATGCAATTGTAAGCACCCGAACAGAACAGTGGGGAAGACATCTGCCCTCCACCTTGGGAAGTGTAATTGGATTCCCAGTCAATCGTTACTTTCTATTTCGGCGAGAGCTGCCAATTAACCAAAATTTGTCAAAAGTGGTGGAGAAGTCGGTATTGTCGGCATTGCGGACACCTCGTTAGTTAGTTATTGGGGTTTAGGGGCGCATCGACTGCACAGGTCATATAGCGCCCATTTGCGGCCACTTCGAACTCTGGATATATGCCGATGGCTTTTCACTTCATATGCTATAGAGCATGGGGATCGCTGAATATGCAACAACCTAATTTATCGTAAAATGTATTCCACTTCAGTTCAGATCGAATATTTTGTTGTTAAATCTCACAAACAATTAGTGTTCCCAATCACCATTCATGTTCATACCAACTGTTCACCCTCAGTCTAATGACATCACCACACCACAAAACGTTACACATTACAGAATTAACATTATGTTAAAGACAACATACATTGCAATGGATATAAATGATTACAGTACGAAAAAAACGTTAACACCATTGGTAACTATTTATTAGTGTGATTACATAAAGTAAGCATGTTAAAGTGGCTATGCATTGATTGCATTGCATAATGCCAATCGTCGGTCAAATATTGGGAAATAGGTTAAATTGAGGGTGGAAATTATCTAGTAAATAATGCGAACGGCGTAAAAATGCAATTTTTACGCCGTTCTGGCTCATCGTCAGAAAGTACACATTTCATACCTGGAGCTTAGATGCCGCCAGCACGTCCGCTGCAGCGTCGTAACAGTGTCTACTGTCTAGCCCCATCTCGTCAAACGAGATGACGCACAGGCGTTGGATGGGCTCCATGGCCTGCACGGCCGCCTCCAGAACCGCGGCGGCAGCCTCCATCACGCCCGGTGCGACCGTGAAGGAGCGTATCCAACGCGAGAGCGTCGTCATGGACGGCAGCGGGAGCTTCAGCACGTTGCTGACATACACGAAGGCCTTCTTAGAGATGCAGCGCAGGCCGAGCGCTCTGGCGACGGCCTTGGCCCCCCAACAGGTGCGGCGCCCGGTGGCCGCTTGGCGCACCTGCTCTGCCGACAACACGCCCGCTTCCAGCAGCTGGTCCAGGGTCGCGGCCTTCTTCGCCAGGATGCTGTTGCGGCGGAGCAGGTCAGACTTCTGGCGCCGCCACGCCAGACGTCTCTGACGACAGGTCCGCTGCAACCGATCCACCCGTCTCTGCAGCCGGCAGACTTCCTCTAGAGGCGTCAAAATCCGCACTTCTGCCGTAGGTTGAAGAAGCATTGGGACGTCGTCTACTCCGGCTTCGTCCGCAACTTCAGACAGATCACTGCAATCAGAAAACAAGGCGGGCGTGTAATATATCACGGAAAAAGAGAATACTTCGTTTTTAAGACAAAAAACGTCCGTTGATTCAATCCCAGGTTGACATATAAAATAGAAAGGCTGGCAGAAGTGTGTGTACATTGTGCATCCAAGTTTCATAATCAAAGCATTAATTATAGGCATTACATTAAACATGTTTAACATTTTGATTGATATGAAGCAAGCAAAACAATTCACTTGATTGTCTTACCATGATGCTTGTGCATTGTGCATCCCAGTTTCATTTCAAGAGCAGAATGTCAGCTGAGCCCAATGCATGCCCTTGCATTTATGGGTCTTGTGGGTTACAGACTATTCATCATACATACTATTAATGATGGTACAGTCCTTCATTTCAAATAATGTCAGTAAGGCACATATTTATATAATGGTGATGTTGCTAAATGGCTGCATATCAAACAACTACTCATATCTGAAAGGAAATTTGCCACATATCATGTGTAATGGACCAACAGCTGAGACAAGCAAGTTTCACATATACAGTAAAATAGTTCTGCTGCATAGTGCAAACATGTTTCAAATATGTGCCAAATGACAATTGTAGTGCAACACTCTTCACATGAAGGCACTTCCATGCACATTAAATGGTATGAATGTGTGGCATAAGTATGGCTTAAAAGCAGCCTACACATAATGCCTCCCTAAACTAATGCCAACTGTAGGCTGTCCTCTTCCTCTTTCCATTGTGGGAAATTTGACACCCTACACCATACCTCTCTCAGCTATTCCTACTGTTGGATGTCTTTTGATGTATGGTTTTAACCTGATAAGTGGGTTATCCTTGGCATCTCACCACTCCTGCCACTCCTCAAATGCGTAGGTATTTATAAACCATCACCTTCAAATATTTGTACTTGTTTCCAGCTATTATTTTCAATGGCATTAGATCACTGGAAGTATGTAGTTTCATTTGCAGCAATACTACTTTTTAATTATCACCTGTCCTAATGTGCCTGGAGAATCACATCCCACATGTAGGTTAATATGGCTGTTCAT